>WYDI02007604.1:0-28629 GCA_009867235.2 Psittacus erithacus | reverse complement strand
AGGACAGGTTGTGGGGGGAAAACAAGCAGGCTACATGCTCTGTCTAATTTACGACTAAGCTTAAACCACAACACCTTAGTTAGCAAATTTTAGTTTTCTGTGATAGAATATTGGAAGGCTTCACAGATAACATTACAACAGATTTATTAACAAGTGAAGTGTGCTTAGTAGTTCAGAGATAAGTGTTGCATAAAATCAGCTAACTTTTTTTTCTGTTTGAGAAATGTAGGAATGGCTATGTTTGGCTTCAGACCAAGGCCCTATCTTCAATATCCTGTATCTCCCAATGATAGTGAGCAGATGCCAACTGAAGACTACTAACAGGAGAGACATTTATGATTCTTTCCAAATCTCCAGCAGTTTTCAGCTCTGGGAATTTCCTGACCCTGATACATTTTTTTCATTTTATTGATCTTCAAGTGTACTCTTCCAGGCACAGTTCTTTCTCCCTCTGAACCATTGCTGTGGAGAGCAAAATGAGTATGGGGTATACAAGTTCACATAAGACTTGTTTACTTGTTTATACGGGAAAAAGTTTTCAGCAAAAAAAGGTATGATTCCCAATCACCTTTACTCATCACACACATGCAATGCAGATACTCTTAAGACATCTGTACCCAGGCAAGAGACCCTTGTGTACACCTGCAAGAGACCACCTGGCAGGTGTGATGTGCGATTCTGCATTGTGATTCCCCCTGGTCCCTCCTTGCAATGGTACAACAGCTATCATCTAAACATAAAGGTCAAAGCTCTTGTGATCTGGATGGCATGGCTCCTCTCAGGGCTGGCCTGTCCTGGCATTAGTCATCCCTCTCACAGTGCCCTGGTGTCATACTCGGAATAATGGAGGTACGGTTTTCCCCTTTGAGACTACTTCCCCATATGGTAAATCCAAATGACAGTTCTTGTCCCAGCTGCACACCAGTTGGCACTCTGTTCACAGACTGTCACTCCATCATCCTCTTGCTATGGCAGAAATATCATTTTTTTGCTTCATTCTGTCATCACCTTATTGACAAGGAAGTCCCAAGTGACAAACCTTACACCTAATATTTCTTACATGGTAACTTAGGTGCCTTAAGATGGAAAAATCTTCAAGGGGACATCCACACAAACTTTTTGCATCAGCAGTGTGCTTTGGCAAGTAAGCCCATACATTTGGTATCTTTATCAGGAAGAAACATGTAATTATTTCCTGTTTTGAGCCTAATTCCTTTTAATGGCCCCTAGTTCTTGTGTATCTCTTCATACTCTTTTCATGATACTCAAGAAATCTAGCATACCTCCTTCATAAAGCAATCTCATTTACAATCTGAAGAGTATACTGAGTTATTTCCATAAGGCAGCCACAAGCATTTTTTTGCCGATCTTCCTTAAACCTTTCTTCCTCTCAGGATATTATTGTTAAAAAGAAGTTGATTAGTTAAACCTAGAAGTTTCACAGACACTGAACCAGAGCTATCTAATTTACCATCTGCTGTATAGAGCATTAATTCCTATTTCTAATTAGTTTTCATTATGTGGTTAATGGATACAAGAAGGGCTTCAACCATCTGCACTTTTCCCCAGACAATTATATTTATCAGATAACAAGTAGTTGCAGAAATCTTGTGATCTTGACCATGTTTTTTGCATAAGAACTGCCAGAGAAACAAGACACTGTATAGAATCACAGAATTGTAGAATAGTTTTGATTGGAAGGCACCTTCAAAGGTCATCTAGCCCAACCTCTATGCCATGGGCAGGGACACCTTTCACTGGACCAGGTTGCTCAAAGCCCTGTCCAACCTGATCTTGAACACTTCCAGGGATGGAGCATCCGCAACTTTTTAGGGCAACCTGTTTCAATATTTTACCACACTTATTGTAAAAAAATTCTTCCTCACATCCAGCCTGAATTTCCCTTCTTTTAGTTTAAAACCCTTGCCCTCATCCTATCACAACAGACCCTGCTCTCCCCTCCTTCCTCATAGGCCCCTTTTAAGTACTGAAAGACCACAAATAGTTCTTCCCGGAGTCTTCTTTTCTCCAGGCTGAACAATCTCAACTATCTCAACCTTTTCTCATAGGAGGCATATTCCATCCCTCTGAGAATTTCTGTGGCCCTTCCCTGGACCCTCTCCAACAGGTTCATATGTTTCCTGTACTGAGGACTGCAGAGCTGAATGCAGTACTCCTGCAGACCCAGGTAGGGTCTCACCATAGCACAGGAGAGGGACAGAATCACCTCCTTTGACCTCCTGGCTACACTTCTTTATATGCGGCCCAAGTTAAGATTCTCCTTCTGGGCTGCAAGTGCACACTGCTGTCTCATATCCAGTCTTTCATCCACCAGTGCCCCAAAGTCCTTCCCCTCAGGGATGTTCTCAATCCCTTCTTCCCTCAGCCTGTATTGATACCAGGGGTTGCCCCAATCCAGGTGCCCTGTTGAACCTCATGAGGTTCATGAGCCCACTTCTCGAGCTTGTCCAAGACTCTTTGGATGGTATTCCGTCCCTCAGGTGTGTCAACTGCACCACTCAGCTTGATGTCATCTGCAAACTTGCCGATGGTGCACTCAATCCCACTGTATATGTTATTGATGAAGATATTAAACAGTACTGGTCCCAGTATGGGCCCCTGAGGGATGCCACTTGTCACTGGTGTCCATGCAGAAATTGAGCTATTGACTGCTATCCTCTGGATGCAACCATCCTTCCAATTCCTCATCCATTGAACAGTCCACCCATCAAACCCATATCTCTCCAATTTAGAGAGAAGGATGTTGCGAGGGACCATGTCAAAGGAGTTACAGAAGTTGAGATAGGCAACATGCATAGCCCTTCCTTTGTCTACTAATGCAGTAGCCCCATGATCGAAGGCCACTAGGTTGGTCAGGCAGGACTTGCCCTTGGTGAAGCCATGCTGACTGTCTTGAATCACATCCCTGACCCACATGTACCTTAGCATAGCCCCTAGAATGATTTGTTCCATGATCTTCCCAGGCACAGAGGCAATGCTGGCAGGTTGGTAGTTCCTAGGGTCCTTCTTTCTAACCTTTTTTAAAAATGGTGCAATGTTTCCCATTTTCCAGTCACTAGAGACTTTACCTGACTGCCATGACTTTTCAGATGTCATGGAGAATGGCTTGGTGACTACCTCAGCCAATTCCCTCAGGACTCTGGGATGCATCTTATCAGGTCCGACAGATTTGTGTATGTTCAGGTTCCTCAAATAGCCATGAACCTGATCATGAACTCCCCACTTACAGTGGAAGGGTCTTAGCGCCCCTAGTCCCTGCCTTGCAGCTCATCCACTCTTACATCAAACTGGGGATTGCTGATTCCTTGGAGCAGAGGGCTACCATTCAGACCAGTCTTGACCAGGTGACTGCCAAAGGCTTTTTCCAACTTGAATTATTTTTTCATTCTATAATTTAGGTGGACTGCACTGAATATGAAGTGTTAGAAGCAGGCACTTTGCACATCGAAATGTGATTTTCTTCAATACTGATTAGATATTGGACTTCATTTGCCTCCTAAATCTGTTAATTATGGAGTTCCTCAAAGGACGAGTGTTTCGCTGATTCCACTCTATGTTTATATATAGCCTTGAGATCATAATTATTCCAACCATTTTTGTCATTTACATAGTCCAGCAGTGGAGAGAGGCAATACACACAAAAGGATTCACTTTTTAAAACATAGTAGTTTGGAGCTATGTTAGTTGATCTAAGTTTTTCAGATCTTTTTTTAGCCATTATTCCTAAAAGGTACATGTCCTGTCTGCCATCCCTCTATTGAATAGCCCGTGAACGTGCTACAAGTCTGAGGTGGGTTGACCTACCAAAGCCACTCTATCACTCCCATCCTCAGCTTGAAAGGGGAGAGAAATTATAATGAAAGGCTGAAGGGTTGAGAGAAGGACAGGGAGATCACTCAGCAATTACCATCATGGGCAAAACAGACAGGTAATATATTACCAACCAAATCAGAAAAGGATATTGAGAAATAAAAACTCTTAAAAAAACTTCCTCCCACCCTTCCCTTCTTCCTAGGCTTAATTTTACTCCCAAATACTCTCCCTCCTCATCACCAGCAGCATAGGGAGATGGGAAATGGGGGTTACGGTCAATTCCTCACACTTTTTCTCTGCCTCTCATTTTTCCATTTTTTTTTCTCCAGGAAAAAAATCAAGACTTCAGATGCAGCAAAACTGTAGATACGCTTTACTTCAAAAATATACATTGAAGATTAAAAAGTTCAGTGTTTCTATAGTCAAAGTAGGGGCTTAACACCCTGAGGCAATCAGTGTTTATGACAATTCAGATAATTTGTATTAAATAAGGATCCCTCCTCCGGTACATTAAACTAGCTTTTTTTTTTATTTCAAAATAATCTATTTTTCATTTTAAAGTAGTGAAAATATGAAAAAATATTAATTTTTTATAGGGTTTTTTTGTTTTTTTTTTTTAGGAAAAATTGAAGTTGTTTCAAAATTAGTAAATTTTTCTGCGAAAGTATCTGATAACTTTTTTTTTTATTTCTAACCATTTTTTTAATATATTTTTCTTGTAAACCTGATATAACATTTCAACCTTATTTTGCTACAGCCATATGTCAGAGGACTTGTTCATTTTTCAGCAAAGTCAACAAATTCGTTACCTCAAAGAAAACTTGCTTTGACAAAAATAACAGAAAAAAAGAGGTTATTATTGGTCAAAAAAATGATAGCTTTAGAAGATATCCTATTAGCTTAAGCAGATTCACCAAGTAGCCAACAAATAGATTTTCCATGTACCTAAAGTAGCAAGTTATAATTCTCTCAGTGAAAAATCAGACTTCTCTTTGTCGCGTAACATCAATTGCAGATTTATTAATAGTAGTTAAAAAAACCTCCAAAACCAACAACTTTTGTTTTTCTTCTTCAGCTTCAGCAACACCTCATTTATTTCCAAAATATTTTTTAGACTCCCTACTGGCTGAACAAAGGAGTTATTAAATGCTGGAGAAGAAAAATACAGGTTTAACAAGGAAAAGAAGGATGTGTTTAATGTTCACTCCATCTTTACATTCCTAGTTATCTTACACTTCTCAAATCAGTTACCTTTTGGTTTTTGTTTTTTTTTTTAATACTGGCTTACTTGTACTCATATGAACTTACACTTATAACATAAAAGTTTGTGTTTGCTCTACAACAGCTCCCATGATTCAAAATCTAGTGAACAAATTTAGAAACTTTAAAAGGCTTTTCTGATACCCTGACTTATTTTTTTCCCTCTGAGTTTTTTTGAGGAAAATGATGTTATTCACAACATAATGATCACCAGAAGTCATACTCATTTTCCTGAGTACTTCTAACAGGCATGCTAGCCAGATTTCATGTTTTCCAAATTTCGCTATTTTCAGAACTTAAATGCTTCTGTAGCACATTCTTTAAAGATGTTTTAAAATGTCTGATAGCTGAATGCAAGCCCAACATATACAGCAGACATTTACTTTTTCTACAAGAGTATTTATCATTTACACATTCTAAAGTAAACCAGACAATTTTACCTGACATTTCAACTGACAGTGAACTTGTCAGAGTTTTCTAAAAGCTAGCAGAGAATATTTCCAATAGCATGTGTATGACGAAAGATGCTTCATTGGGAAGCAGAAAGTTTTAACTAGCAATTGCAGTACATCAGATGTGATATAGAGCAAAAGATAGCACTTCCAAATAATTGTACTTTCCACCTGTTTTAGGCAACACCTGAACAGTAGTGAGTCTTTTCATTTCTTTATCAATACAGAGCAAGATTGCTTCAGAATAGATAAGATTTTCTTTAAAAACACATGCTTTGAGATTCAGCATTCTTATCACTGACAAACAAGTTCTGTGGGATGTGGCATTAAAGACTTTTTGGGGGGGTCTTGGTCACTGAGAAACTGGGCATGAGCTGGCAGTGTGCGCTCACAGCCCAGAAAGCCAATCGTATTCTGGGCTTCACCAAAAGGAGCGTGACCAGCAGGTTGAAGGAGGTGATACTCTGCTCTTGTGAGACCTCCCTTGGAGCACTGCATGCAGTCTGCAATATAAGAAGGACGTGGACTTGTTGGGTCAAGTCCAGACAAGGATCATGAGGGTGATAAGGGGGCTGGAGCAACTCCCCCATGAAGACAGGCTGAGAAAGTTGGGGCTGTTCAGCCTGGGGAAGAGAAGCCTGCATGGAGACCTCATAACAGCCTTCCAGTATCTGAAGGGGGCTTACAAGGATGCTGGAGAGGGGCTCCTCATCAGGGACTGTAACAATAGCACAAGGGGCAATAGGTTCAAATTTAAACAAGGGAAGTTCTGTTAGATATAAGGAAGAAGTTATTTACTGTGAGGGTGGTGAGATGCTTGAACAGGTTGCCCAAAGTAGTGAATGCTCCATCCGTGGTGGGAGACCAGGTTGGACAGGGCCTTAAGCAACCTGGTCTAGTGGGAGGAGCCTGTACCAATGACAGGGTGGGTGGATCTAGATGATCAAGGTCCTTTCAAACCAGATCTATTCTATGAGTCTATGTTTCTGTGATTTTTCCATACTCTGTACTAGACATAACTAGCATCCGTAACAAAAAAGTTTGTGTCTAAAGACTTGATATAGCTTGAGTAACACAGTTTTGAACTGCAACTCGGCAACAAGAAAACTTTCAGAATAGCCAGTAATTTGCCTATTTGCCTCCTACAGTTACAGGCACAGCCAGTGGAGAGAAGAGGTTGCATTTCCTTAATTTTCATGGGCTTTTACCAATTTCTGGCTAATCCTTGTTTGTTCTGTGCCAGACATGAAATGAGACTCATAGGTAGCATATATAAATAAGTTACACAAGTACAAAAAAAAACCCCAAAACCCCACATCAAAACCAACCAAAAATCTCCTCGTCTATTAACCTTCTTTCCTATGACATTTTTTATTTCATCTTGTAATTATGCTGAAGTGCATTTCTAGTTATCATTGCTTAATTACAGAATAAGTGTTAATTTTCCAGTTAGAAGCAAATACTTAATTGCATCATTCACTTATTTTTACTAAAGAACTTTCTCAAGTTTCTTCATTGTAAAACTTAATGGCTAAAATAAAATACAGGGGTACAAATTTTTTTTTCTTAACTCTGGATTTGATGAGAAATCAGGAATCACATGCTCATATATCTCCTCACGTTCTTCAGTTACATGGAGTTTACTAAGAGGCTAATGAAGTTCTACTATACCTAGTTATAAGATTTCTAATCATAATATGAGTGCACACATAATTAGAGGTTTCCTCAGGAATTAAAAAATGCCTCAGTTGTGGAAAATCCTTCACCGAGAGCCTGCAAACTCTCACCATCAACTGGAGTCCCATCATCAGTTATTCAGAAGAAGCATAGCTATGGGAAACCAGGCTTCACTAAATTTCTGCGTACATAATACAGTGTGCTTCTAACTACAGACATGATTTTGGTAACTTCTCTGTAACGCACCTCTGATTTGTTCTTTTGTTTTTACCTTTCTGAAAAGCCATTGTTAATTTCTGAATACTTTCATTCATGATGAAATATTCTCTTATTTTATTGGTCATTTTCAATGAACTATTTAACACCTTATCTAAATAATTCTTTAATTTTGTAATTTTCCTGACCCAACAACACCACTGCTCTTCATATTTAAACCTCTATAGACATTCTATAGTCAGTACCACATTTTTAACAGACTACATAGCTACTTTCCCAAATAACTATACTTTCACTTTTAAAAACTAGCTTTCAGAGAAAAACTTGGCATAATTACTATTTACCACTGCGTTCCAAGAGGTACCTAGATTACCAAAGTAGCCAAAGTATCTCAGATAAAAATATTCTTGCTACTAAAAGTTGTAGACGGCAATGGCTTGCTCAGTTCCAAACTTGTCAGTTCAATGTCCACCTTAAAATTTGAAACTGTTTTCTTGTTTTCATAAGCTTGAGTTTAAGTCTTCCAGATATTAAATGGGTGGCAGGCACCTGCTAAATATAATAAACTTTATTTATTTTCAGTAAGCTTTCGGCAAGCACTAGGAGGCAGATCTCTTTCTGCCTTGCTCTTCTGTCAGACATTTAAAGGAAAAAAAGCATAATCTAATTTGTCATATATTTCATATCAGATTTATTTATATACATTGGACTCTCATCTCCATGAAATTTCTCCCTGAAGTGTTGTAAGATTATTTTTGCTAAAAAACTGTGTGAAATGATTTAAACATTTGGTCAATGAATTTTTAGCAATAAAAAAGACCTATATTTCATCATTATGAATACTACTTTAAGGAGAATGTAAGCTGTTCATCCTCGCTGCTGTAGCCTGTTAAAACATACTGCAAGCATTGCTTTACTTTTTCTTTTTTTACAGACTTTGAAGAGATTGTGTCAGCAGTTTGAAAACTGAATAAAGTACAAATTAGTTTATTTTCTTACAGAAACCCAGCTTCCTCCAAAAGAAGGATGGAATTCAGCTTCCTAGCAGTAAACATCTAGTGTGCTTTGATATGCCTTAAGGTGTGCTGCTTAGCTATATATATATTTCTCTTCTAGATGAACAGAGGTTTCTGTATGTCCTTCCTCTCACCTGCTAGCCTGTGCAGCTGTCTCTCATACCTCAGAGCGCCTTGAATGAATCAGATGCCAATGTTTGGGGGCCTCAGCTAGAGCTCTAGGTACATGCTGTTTGACAGGTGCGCTGGATATGTCATTTCGTATGCACCATTCAGACTTATAATCTGTGTTAGCAAGAAACTGGAAAAATAGATAATATACCATTTGTTATTGTCCCACGCTGAAAGAAAAGATATCAAAAGAAGAAAAAAGAAAGAGCTTCATATTTGAAGGATTTAAAATCCCAACAGGTTACATGGCTTAAAGAAGATCTGTGGTATGTTCTATTTTAACTAACAGTAAAAAAAAAGAAAAAAGACATTTATTTTTTTTTTTGCTTTATTATGTATAGCACCTTTATTCCTTTTTGAACAGAATAAAAACAAATGATGATGTTTCCATGGTAAATTTCTGAAATAATTTGATTTGAGGAATTTGTTTTTCAAGAAACATTCATTGAGACACTCCCAAGTACTCTGTAATAAATTCAAGAATTTAAGAAGAAAAAGAACATAAAGTTCCTATTGAAGGAAGAAATCAAGAATGTAAGGGCGAGAGGAACGGTGTGCTAATTTTTGAGTCTTCAAGTTCATTTAACTGTCTGTGAATTTGTGTGAACTGAATGACAAAAGAATTTCTGTGACACATCAAAGCACAGTGGCATGAAATTCCATTCTTAAGTAAATGAAGCACATAGTTTTATTAGAAGAATAGTATTTTACCTTCAAATAGGTTTTAAATTGTCACACAGGTATTAGAAACATAGAGCAGGTGTGCTATGCAGATGAGAGCAGAAGTTGTGGAAAATTCTTGAATTGTTGGATACGTGCGAAAGATAAGTCTATTGTTATGTAACCTTTTCAATCTAAACAGACAAGATAGGCAAAAATTTAGAAGGAGAAAACAGAAAGAAGTGTAGACATTTGCTAAGCTTCCTTGCTAACTTCTGTATAACATTTCATGCTACAGTGTGCCAGTATGTCTTGTTCTTTTTTTACGTCTTTACTTGTATTACATTAGAACAATAATGACAGTGGGATTATAATAATACATAATAAATAATTATAATAATTGAACAATAATTGACAGTAGAATTGAGTGCACTCTCAGCAAGTTTGCCAATGACACCAAGCTGTGTGGTTTGCGTGATACCCTGAAGGGAAGGAATATCATCCAGAGGGACCTTGACACACTTGTGAGGTGGGTTGATGCCAACCTTATGAAGTTTAACCATGACAAGTGCAAGGTCCTACCCCTGGGTAGGAGCAATCCCAGGCACAGCCACAGGTTAGGCAGAGAAGAGATTGAGAGCAACCCTGCGGAGAAGGACTTGGGGATGTTGGTCGATAAGAAAATGAACATGAGTTGGCAGCGTGTACTCGCAGTCCAGAAAGCCAAGTGTATCCTGGGCTGCATCAAAAGGACCATGACCAGCAGATCGAAGGAGGTGATCCTGCCCCTCTACTCTGCCCTTGTGAGACCTCACTTTTAATATTGTGTGCAGTTCTGGTGTCCTCAACATAAAAAGGGCATGGAACTTTTGGAAGAAGTCCAGAGGAGGGCCATGAGGATGATCAGGGGACCGGAGTACCTCCCGTATGAGGATAGGCTGAGAAAGTTGGGACTGTTCACCCTGGAGAAGAGAAGGCTGTGTGGAGACCTCATAACAGCCTTCCAGTATCTGAAGGGGGCTTATAAGGATGCTGGGGAGGGACTATTCATTAGGGTCTGTAGTGACAGGACAAGGGGTAATGAGTTCAAACTTAAACAGGGGAAGTTTAGATTGGATATAAGAAAGAAGTTCTTTACTATAAGGATGGTGAGGCACTGGAATGGGTTGCCCAAGGAAGCTGTGAATGCTCCATCCCTGGCGGTGTTCAAGGCCTGGCTGGACAGAGCCTTGGGTGACATGGTTTAGTGTGAGATGTCCCTGGCCATGGCAGGGGGGTTGGAACTAGATGGTCTTATGGTCCTTTTCAACCCTAACTATTCTATGATTCTATGATAGCCATTTACTTTTCTTGACAGGAAAATGATGAGCATAGGAAAATGACAGAGATAATTCTGTTCTTTGCACACCACTATCTGCACAATCAATGAACTGAGATTACAGGTTAATATTCTGCTTTAAATCAATGAAGGACTCCATTTTTTTTACCTTCTGCTTTTGTGCAGCTTCAGTGGAGATGACTGCAAAGACAGCCCAAATTATGTATTAATGAAAGGTGTTGCAAACCCACTTGAAATACAAGAAATATAATGGCATGATAGTATTTTAAGGGACTTTTTGTAGATTAGTAACTATGACTTGTTACTCTTTATTTCTTAATTTAAAATGCTCCAGTCTGCAGGGTTTGTTTTTGGTTTTGCTTTTGTTATTTTTTATGCTACCACAGAGGAAATAGTTATATTTCACAATGTAACAAATAGCTATCTATTATTTTCAAATGAATAGACCAAGCTATTATAAATAAAAAAGCATTCCAGTGTAATCTTTCTTTTGGTAGAATGTTATTTTGATACTGTGATATCTTTATATATATATATAGTAATTCTTTATTATGATTCTTCTTGAAAACATCATAGTGAAGCACTAGAATGAGTTGCTACGAGAGACTGTGTAATTTTGGTTCCTGGGCATGCTTAGAGCTCAGCTGGAAAAGGCCAGACCTGATCTAGTTTTGGCCTGCTTTTAGTAATAGTTTGGACAAAATGACCTCAGAGGTCTTTCCAGCCTGCATGATTCTGATTCTATAAACACCATTGATGTTAGGATACTACTATTACTGTTTATTCCTACTGGTAATATTTTGCTATTGAATACCAGTACTGACAGTAATTTAGTAGTTAATGCTACTATTACTGAAATGCTGGTAACCTGTAGCTATGGAAAAGATTATTGATTAGGCAATGCGCAAACAGGGAAGACCATCTTCTTCACAAATAAGAATACAGATGAAAGGGGAATTATAAGGGAGAAAGAAAACCATGTCATCAATAAATAAAAAATGGTAAACCTCAAGGTTAAGCTCACCATATGTTTAACTATTTCGTACCTTTGATATTCGTATGATGTCACACTGTACTTTTTTTTTTTATTGCTGACATTGTTTTATGATTGCAAGAAGGAATGAGTGAAGTTTTTTGAAGTCTCTAATAGGAACAACAATGTACATGAGTTTCTAACCTGTCTGCTGGGTCATACTACAGAAAGTATTTAGAGGCTGGGGTTATTCCAGTAGTTATGTGACAGCATTTGATGTTGCAATCTTGAACTGAATAACCCTGTTTGCTTGTATACATCCATCGACTCTAAGTAAACAAGGAGAAAAGCTTTATACAGATTTTGGCCTCGGGGATATAAACACAAAGGTATCTTGTCATTTCTCTACTTCCTTATATAATACTCAGAATATAATATTCAGAAGCACTTTCTATTGTCATTTGTATTCAATAGATGTCATCTGTAGTAGACATGTAAAGCCTATTGGTACAACACTAAGCTAACAAATTGTTTAAAGCATACTTAGATTGACAGGAAAGACTGAAACTAGACAGACTATTTTCTTGTTCTCAGGGTCATGCATTGTGGATGTCCAGAGAAAAAAAAAGAAATTAGTAATGAAAACCTAAAAAAATCATCCACATAGAAAAGCTTCTAAGATGTAGTTCTTCAGTTTTGGAAGTATTATAGAAGGTTCTAGAAACCCTTGGATTAAATTTATTATAATTCCACATTGTAATTTCCTAACTGAGCATTTTCACTGAGAGGAAGATGCTGTCTGCTTTAAAACGATCTCTTTCAGTCCCTCCTAATCTAGCCATTTCATTTGATACAAAAAATCAAGGACGAAGTCTCTGAACCTCATTCACATTATGGATATGATTTACTAATAAAACTAGTATTCTTTCTCAAGTGGCATACTTTCAGGTAGTTCTTCCGACCTTTCCTTTTTCTCTCTAGAAATAGAAATCTCTTTTAAACGCAGCAATCATTTATATAATTCATGGCAGCCATCATCCTTGTTTTACAGTTGCTTTAATTGTGTTACTAGAGAATTAGACTTGCATTTGACATAGTATGTGGCACTTAATAAATGTAGTGCATTCATGACAATGACACAAAATATGTACACAATATGTATTCTAAATAGTTTTCTAGTCAGTAAAAATATGACACCATCATAATTCCTAATGCTCTTCAAAAAGGTGACCTTTTCTTATTGGCTTAGCCAATTCCAGCTTGTTTGCACATTCATTTAGAAGAAACCATTAATTTCTTTACTGTATAATATCTGAGGTAGCAATACATCTAAATAGACATCTGTGAAGCATTAGTTTTACAACATTATATCCATAGACTTGATTTGGTACTTTTATTATTAAAATAGAGCCTCTTTCTGAATAAATAAGTATTAAACTCAGGGACACATGGTTATTATGCATTTGAAAATCTATTCATTTTAGTATCTTCAAATGTTTCATTGCTTCCCTTTAGTTTTAGTTATCTATTATTAAAGTAGTTGCAAACATGACTAAACATTCTATCATTGTATTTTTATTTCCTCTGTCTCTTGTCAGGGAAAGGAGAGAGGAAAGGAAGGAGAGGAGAAGAAAGGAGAGGAGAGCACAGAACAGAACAGGACAGGACAGAGCAGAACAGGAGTAAGAAATGTAAAATTAATGAGACAATTTAGATTTTTCAGGTTTATAGACCATTTAATCTAACAATCTGTACTTAAAAGTACAGTATGTGTGACAAATCAATGCAGGCTGGTTAATAGCAGGGTGAATTTTTTCTCCCATGTACTCTCAGTAGACTTCTCAATGCACAAAACAATTACATTAATTGCCTTTCTTATTAAACACAGCCAAGTGAAACAGCAAAAATCATAATAAAAAACTAAGCCCAAATCTGCATAAAATATTTTCTACTAGAATGTACCAAGATTACACAGCATATAACTCTTGTGTGCATATATATATATATGTATGTATTTTTAAAAAAAAAATCTATGTGCTTGGAACAAAGTCCAGTCAGATTCCACCACCTGGGCTGTGGCAATGAATGTGTCAATGTGAAGAACTGATTATGGTAACATAACAAGCAGTACCAAACAATAACTGTTACATAGCAACTGATCTACTGAATCATACTAGTATTTCAAATAATTCAATATTCTGCCTGTCCAAATAAACAACTGCAGACACTTACACGTATATAAGAAAAATTCAGCAGCCTATTATGAGATCTTCAGCCTCCCAGGAAAAGTGTCCTTCTAAATCCTTTCAGTTAAATGAAGGTTTAAGAAGTAAAAGATGATGTGTAGATGTACTAGATACTCTAGTACACTTACAATTTTAGTAAGTAGCTATGGTGACAGTGTATAGCTTCTAGACAAATCAAATCAGTATTGTTTATGAATCTGTTCAGCTAACAACTTAATGCACAATGTGTGAATTTCTCAGATTGGGTTTTGTAGCCCTCAGTATTGATTTGGAAATTCATTCAGATGCCTCAGTGTCGGAGTTTGGTGCCATGTGAGACATACAGGTTAATTAAAGCATCTTCACTAGACTAAGGGAAATCCTTATGGTTTTGCAGTGGCAACTGAAAGGCAATCAGATTACATTCAGTCAACACATACATTATTAGGCGTCTGGATTGATGTATCTAGATTAAGCTGAAGAATTTCATTAACAAGAAAGGGAGCCTGGACTTGCAGCTCCCTTACAGCAAATTTATGCATTTGCAAATATAGACCTGAATCCTGTCCTGTTTGTAGTCATGATTTATTCTCCTGTTCTTAGTCATTTACAGCCATCCAAGATCCAAGACATCCTAAACATGCACCTGAGTTATTGTTCTTATTTTCTCAACTAAGTGTTTCTTCTGCTATGGCTTCTAAAATAGCAAACAGTGTCCTTCTCAGGCTGATGTCACCCTTCTAGAATATAGTATTTTCCATATGTTGCCAGGGCACAGAGTGGTCCTGCAGCATTCTTGAAGCCAGGGAGCGTGGCACCACAGGGATCCCAAGGTCAGCTGAGCTCTCCTTGACAGCACTAGGCAAAGCTGGTGGCCCATCCACAGTCCCCAACAGTTTCATTGAGTTTCAGGCTGAGGGTGGAGTTTGGCCATTGAGAGTGGATGGAGATAGGTTGGAGATGAGCTGCAGTGCAGGCCTGATAGGCCCATCCAGGAGATGAGATACTGACAGTGCTGAGCATAAGCCTGCTAGAAATAGAACAGAGATGGGGCTGGGCACAATCACTAATGCTCATCAGCGAACTAAGGCCAGGTGGTGTCTTCAGGTCCCTGACATACACATCCAGTGCTTGGCTTACTGATCTTTTCACTAACAAAAGAAGGTGGCTTTATTGAGTTACCTGGAAGAAAATAAGTATGGTTGATAGAGGCATCATTTTCTCCAAAAGGTTACCTGGATGTCTCACAATATGGATGCATTTTCACCATTATCAAAATTTGCTATACAGGTATGCTTTATTCTTCACTATTTGGAGTCAACTGTATCAACGTAAGAAAATCTTATATGTAAGATTTATCTAAGATTATTACTGTGTCCAGGGACAGGCTTATAAGGATATGGAAAGAATAAGACACATGGAAGTAAGAAAGCTGAATACTTTTCAGTTAATGTGACCATGTAAAACCTAAAGGGTTACACAGCCTGCAGGTGTGTAGAGATTGTGACCTTAGGTTCACAGGCTTCCATGATAACACAAGGGCATGGATGCTTTATATTTTCAACTTCTGTACTATATTACAAAAATCACTACACTAGCAAGTAAGCTACCACAAAACTCACCTCTAGAAGTATAACTATGATTAATGAAGTAAATACATATACAAATCAAGATATTAAAATTATCAGCAGTCAATATACAGTACCAATTACTAGTATAGCAACAATAACAAAAACCAATAACAGCATCAACCAAGTAGGTGTATACTGTTACAAGTTACTGCAAACTTATCAACTATATAACAGCACATATAGATTACTTGTATGTAACTCTGCTATAAAGCAAATTAGACAGATTTCAGAGGAGGCCAAATCACCCCTAAGCAGAGGACAAAACAATCCCAGAAGAGTATCCAACCATGCCACAGGTGGGACAACAAACTGAAACAATCCCAGAAGTGGGCCCAAAAGAAAGAGTCTCACTCTGAAGATGATCCACATCAGGAAGTTTGGAGTTGACTAGGTGTTCCCATTGAGAGTCCAAGAGCTCACAGACAACTTGTGTAGAGTATTCAACCTGTTTAGGTGTAGTGGGTTGACCTTGGCTGGACACCAGGTGGAACACCAAGCCACCCTATCATTTGCCTCCTCAACTGGACAGGGAGAGAAAAATACAATGAAAGGCTTACGGGTCAAGATAAGGACAGGGAGAGATGACTCACCAGCTACCATGATGGGCAAAAAAATCAGCTTGGGAAGTTAATTTCACTTATTGCCAATTAAATAACAGTAGGATAATGTGAAATAAACCCAAATCTTAAAAAAACCTTCTCCCCATCCCTCCATTCTTCACAGGCTCAACTTCAGTCCTGATTTCTCTAACTCCTCCACTCATGGGATGGGAAATGGGAGCTGTGGTCAGTTCATCACTGCCTCTGTTGCTCCTCACGCACTTGGCCTGCTCCAGTGTGGAGTGCCTTCATGAACTTCTCCAGAAAGGGTCCTTCCCATGGGTTGCAGCTTTTCACAAACAGCTCTGGCACGGGTCCCTTCCACAGGGTGCAGTCCTTCAGGTCCCCTACAAGGTTAGTCCTGCTAGCAAACCTGCTCCAGCACGGTCCTCCCATGGTGTCTCAGCCTCCATCTGCTCTGACATGGGGTCCTCCAGAGGCCGCAGGCAGGTGTCTGCTGCATTGTGGACCTCCATGAGCTGCAGGGGCAAGCCTGCCTCACCATGGTCAGCGCCACAATCTGCAGGGGAATCGGCTTCAGCACCTTGAGCACCTCTTCCCTTCCTTCTTCACTGACCTTGGTGTTTGCAGAGCTCTTTCTCTCATATATTCTCACTCCTCTAATTTGCTGGTGCTGCGTGGCAGTTTTTTCCCCTTTTAAAATATGTCATCACAAGGACACTGTCACTGTTGCTGATGGCCTTGGCCTTGGCCTTGGTCAGCAGTGAGTCGGTGTTGGAGCTGGCTGGCACTGGCTCTACTGGATGCAGGGGAAGCTTCTAGCAGCCAAGAGGTAAGAATGTTTTCTGTTTTTTCAAACCAATTTTTGATTTTGTTTCCCCAAACTATTTTCCTTTCTTTTTTCTTTTTTTTTTTTTTTCCAGACTGTTTTTCACCTTTTCAGATGATAAGTCATCACTACAGTTCTTACTGCACTTACTGGTGGCACCTCAGGATGCCTGTAGTTTCTAGATACCCAGCTATACTTCAGAGAGGCTAGATACACTTTTCAAGGATGCTTCTAGTTCCCAGACTTACTTCTCAGGATCACAGTTCTGAGGCTGGCAGGCATTTTTTCCTGTTTAGTAATTTTTCTTTTCAAACCAGGTCACCTTCACGGCAGTTCACACATCACCATGGTGATAAATACTTCATGCTAATGAAATTCCTCTCTTTCCATCTATCAAAATCAAAGCTATATTGAAACATGGCTTTCACAAAGCAGATTATATATTTTACCTACAAAAAAAAAGTTGTGAGATCTACCTGTATAGAGAAAACTTACATCTTGTTCTTAGTGATTATAAGGTTGTTGATGCACAACTGAAATTAGAAGGATATTTCCAGACAGCTTCTCAGACTCTTTAATTTTGAGCTGCACTATTTTCCCAACAGTTTACTTTGCAGTCTCATAACATAGTTTGTCTGTTGTATTTGTCTCTAATGATGAAATCTTTAATTATTTCATAATTCTGGTCTCATATTTACATATAACCAGGTTCTAGTTCTACCTTCTTCACTATCAACCTCAGTTTGCATATACCTGTAGTGCTCTATGTGTAATAATTAAACCTGGTTACTAAATGATGTGGCAGTCTTCCAGGGATAATAAATTTGGACTCAGAAAAAGAATAAAAATCAGATTTAATCAGATTTCCACTTAAAGTAGTACCTTGTCACTTCTTACTATCTTGAAGGCAATGGTAATAATGTTTATTTCAATGGCAGTGGGTTTGTGCTCTATGTGAAAACACGTATAAAGAAAACAAAACAAAAGGTAAGCTTTCAGGGATAGTATTTTAGACAATGTTAGAAGTGTAATTTTATTGACAAGAAGGTTTTTTTAGAAATGGATAGTAAGAAGATGATAGGAGTTTCCATTATTTATTAATTATTGCTATAAAATTTTCCTTAATGAATAAATGCACGATAATTTAATTACGTTTTATATGTGAATTTTAGTAATCATTTTATATGTGTATTATTATCATTTTTATATGTGTGTTTAAGTAATCATTTTCAGGCATGAATATAAACTGAATTATAAAAAAATTACAGCTGATGAGTATTATAAAGTAAAAAAGGCTCAGAATCATGAATAGAAAGTAAATGTGGAAGAGATTTGTTATGTAATATTTTAATGAACCTCAGATCTGCACGTAAGATACTTTAAAAATCTGCACAGGAGTAGTATGGATGTATTGAAACATTTCTCCCAAACATATTTGTTGAATACTTAGTTTATGTATATTATAGCCTATGAAGTCCTCTTCACTGATTTTGAAACCTTTGTAAACAGGTGAATTTAAAATCCACTTTGAATTAAAACTAAGTACTTCTGAACTATTTGAACAAGAGAAATATTGTATCCATAATATATAACTAAAGCAGAGGTCTGCTACATCCATGAAGACAGTAGCGTACCAAGCAGATTTCAATATTTGGTTGTTATGAACCCAAGAATAAGCACACTAACAAGCTACAACTATATAAACACTTCTGCGCTTGGTGTTCACTGGAAAGAGTGCTGCTTTTGGGACTTGTACTAGCTGTGCCTTATGCTGACCGTGCAACGTCTCCATCCTGGTCTCTCGTTATCAGCTTATTAAGGGAACTGTCTGTGGAAACACAAACTTGAGAGCTGGGAAAAAACTATGTTTCCTTTAATGAAAGAAGCAGCAGCTAAGCAAGGAGAAACCAAATCAAACCAAACCAAACAACAACAGAAAAAAAACCAAAACCAAACCCAAACTACAAACCAAGGCAATAGCCAGACTACAAGATGAGGTACCTGCCTGTACCTTCCACCTCTCATCTGCCACCTACATTTTCTGTTGTCTCTGACAGAAACTAGGAGGTGGAATTGTTTAAAACTCAGGTGTCTTATAAGAAAATATGGTCCCAAAATTGGAGTGGCAGAGAAGGGACAAACCTACTTTGCTCTGGGCTCTTCTTGCTGAAGAAGTCTGCTCACCTCAGCCTCAGCAGTAAAGACTACCACAGACTGTAGTTATCAGTGCTAGCTGCTCAGCTCTTTGGTGTGCTTACAACAAATACGTGATGTGATTCCTAGAGATTGACCACTTTGAATACATACCTTTGCTTTAAATTTTGAAACTGGACTGATTTGTTAATCTAAACAACCCGAACACACAGACCTTTGATTCACAAATGGAAATGTACCTATACACACACACACACATTCAATTCACTTGGAGCAAACGCCGTAAGACAAAGAGCATGGGGTAGGATTAAACTGTAGGTGAAATAATGAAGAATGACATATTAACATCCTTACAGAAACAAGCAATTATTATTCCTGTAGTAGTTAGAAAAATGCACTGTAAATTAGGGACCATGATGGAATTGTGTGAAAGCATAAACTGATCAAACCAAGAAATGACAAATTATGGCATAGGAAAAGGAACCTGAAACCTTTTTACACAATTGGAATGCAGGGCTGAGGCAAAATATTAGTGAGAAAGCTGAAGAACATATTTCGCTCCATGTAATGCACACTCATTTTCACACAACGTGTGGTATGGACAACACTATGCAGTCTTCTCTCTTATCTGCTGCCAGGGCAGCAGCTGTACTTGCTTGTACCTGATCTTGGGAAGTACCTAGGAAAAAGGTTTTGCTCTCTGATACACCTGAATCAAGATTTTAGCCCTAGGGTATATTTCTATGGCAAAGATATCACTGAGGCTGAATAACTGAAGTTATTTCATAAAAAAATAGCAATTGTTCTAGAAAACATTTTATTTCTGATTCCTCTTCAATAAACACTGCAAAAGCAGGCCCCTTATATGCCAATTCTCAAGTTTTTCTAAAGTGATACAGGATTCTACTTGGCTTTCTTCCTGTTTAACATTGGTATTTAAATGGAATGAGTCACCCCAATTTTCCCAGTACTCCATTGCTTAGAAATGAAGTTAGTGCTGAGAAATAAAGATTTATGTATCAGAATTTGATTTTGGCTTTCTAATACAGTCTTCGTGCTTTCATGCCCAGATTCACCATAGAAACTGAGACATCCCTAGAGTGCTAAAGTCAAACAGAATGTGACAGGTGGTACTGAGTCCAAAGTGATTCCAACCTTTGTTATCACAGAGCTGTTGAATATGATACAGATAGCTTTGGCACTAAGTGCACTTTGTGAACAAATAAGAATTTTGTGTCAGTGGGGGATTACTGAATACACTTGGGGGAGATGATCTGAAAATATTTTTAAGTTCAAATGCAAAAAATAAGTAAGAAACTGAGTGATTAAATGGAGCAGAAGATACTGTGACACTACAATCCCATAACCCTTCCCTCCCAAAACCACTTAGTACCAGGATGAAAGTGGATTCCTCTTTACTGCACCCTCCAAGACCAAGGTATAAGTCTGATGGAGAGTCTAGCAGGCTTCCCCAGAGTCTCATTGGGCTTGTATCTGCAGTTCAATTTCATTAGTGACCATAGGCACCCCTCCCACTGGATGTCCATGCTCTTTGCTCTTTGCCTGACTTTACACCTTTTTCTTTCTCCATTTTCTACTTTTGGACATATCTTCTCTGTCCCTGGTTGCTTCTTCCTCACTGGTTTCGGTTCTGCTATACACATACCCAAATCTGGAATTTCCAGTGTTGTTGCTAAGGCAAACTTAGCCTTACGTGTTACTGCTGACACTGCTGCCTAGGTGCATGACAGTGGTGTCCAGCAGCTATCAAGTTTATGCTTGCAACACATTCTCTACCTTAGACAATCTTAAAGACAAAATGTTCAACTTTAGCCTTGATACTTCCATGTAGTTCTAATTAATCACAAGCACTTCCTTACTTTATGTGCAGTTTGCATACCAGAGCAACAGTGTGTCATGTTTTTCAGACCCTGCTTTTGTGCTCATACAAAATTCTTACTTTTGAATTGTTTTAAGTACTTTCCTGGCTCTCTGTAGACATCTTAGCTAGTTAAGAGTTACTGTAGTGGGATCTCTTGTTAACAAATACAAAACAAGTGAGCATTTCTGTAGAAATAACTAGAATTAAATTATCATTTTGTCTACAGAGAAAGCATCCTAATCAGTGCATTGTGCACTGTGGTCAAGGTTCCCTTTTCCTACAGTCTTTTTCTCCTGGGAACATGCAACTTGCATAAACAATTCTTACCTCAACCAATGCAAATCTTGCTTCATAGAAGTCCCTATTTAGCAGGAAGGGAAGGCAACTGTTTTTCTCCCTCTCCTTTCCATTTCCCACATTATATCCAATGGTCTAATACTCAAGACTATCTTTTGGGTTCAAAAGCCTCTGCAGGCTGAGGAAAGAATTATTCTGGCATTTTTTGCTTTGGCCAAGCGATTTAATTAGTTAGCTCCCTTTATTTTTTTCTTCTTTGATGTATGAACAATCTGAAACCTTTTTCAATCAGCCATCAGCACAAGAATTTTTTCTGTCCCATGCCTAATAGAACTTACTTTTCTAACAAACGATGAAATTGCAATAACAGATTTTATGTTTTGATGAGCTGTACATATTGAGCTTCTAAATAGGACTACAAGCAGTCAAAATAGAGACTACTACTAATCAGAGTCTATTGTTTTTGAAGCTAGATCTTTCAAATGACCCCTCACTTAATTCATTAAATCTTGTAGCTGGACTCTACTGGAATGTTTGCAAAATTATAAGGTCTAAGACTCCGTGTCTGAAATTGTATCACATGTTTCTTGCATATAAGGTCTTACGTCAGAGTCTAACTGAAATGCAATTGAATTAAAACTAAAGAAAGATTAAGATTAAAATACTTGTAAAATATTATATGATTATAATATTGTGCAATGCCTTCCCTGCAGACTTACCTTTGTACATTTTGGTAGGTATCTTATGAAAGCCAACAAATGGATTTTGTAGTAATACGTGTATAATCATTATGGGGATAACTCTCTTCAGGCCTTAAAATACACCTGATACTAACTAATAAAACTTCACATTTTCCATCAGTTTCAGAAGTATTGAAATGAGCGTAGATACCAACAAATCATAAGTGTTTGGTTGCATAGAAAAAAGATATTTATGATAATTTGGGCTCTAATAAGTTGTTTAATTCAAGTATTTCCTCAAACACTTGCTGAAAATGGGTCTATATTATTGCACTGTAGTTAGTTATATCCATGTAAATCTAAACCAATCCTGAAGATATTCTGTATATGTCCAAACACTAAGATGCTGTCATACACTGGCTTATATACTCTCTAATATATAAACTGCTGAGACATGAATGTTGGGTCACTTTTTGAAATATTACAAGTTAACCAGATCAGGAGAAAAACATCATTATCTTTTTAGGAGTGGTAAACAAACAGATTTGTCTTATTATTTTAGAGCATGTTGCTTGGTTTTGGTTTTGCTTTTTTTTTTTTTCTTTTCTAGATGCAGAATGCTGATATATTTGTGAATATTTATTTTTTTTCTACAGAATCTGAGTGTTTTTTGAGTACACTGTCCCTGTGAAATAACAAAGAGAAGTTTCACCCTGATCTATTCCCTTGCTCAATTATCTTTTGATAATTGTCCCTTGATCAACTTAGGAAATCAGGTGAGTTTGAGAGCAAGACTACGTGTGAATCTCTCATATGAAGTGTGTGGAGCCACAATGCATAGTTGTATAAATTCTGTGCATTGAAGAGACCGTCTGTCAAGGCAAAAATATCTTATTCTTTTTTACAGATGAGAATTAAGTCTGCAGTTCTACAACTGGGAAAATTTATTTTACACTGTATTGCTTTGTAAAGGATTTCTTTGAGAATAAAAGAAAATAAACAGCCTAATTCTGCACTGTTGAAAGAAAGCTACAAAAAATGCTTTCTGGTTTTAAAATATTTTATGAGTTTCTATTCCACAAGATAGCTTCTGCAGCTTTATTGATTCAATAAGACACAAAGAGAAAATCCACCTCCACCTTTTTCCACTACACATATCAATTTATTCATCATTGCACCTTGAAAATAAAAGCAAAATATATTCACAGGGAATTTGGAGTAGTCTATATAATTATGTTACTAATATAAAATACACTAACATTTTCTTTTTATGCAGATACTTTTGTCTTATAAAAGCATCAGGATGTTTCTGAGAAAATGCAGTTGCCATGGGAGACAAAAAAGGCATGCTTGTGGTGTTTAACTTAGGGAGTTGTTTGTGGTTGGAGGTGTTTTGTTTAGGTAAGAGTGACTCTATACTACTGTTGTTTCAAGAATAGAAACCCATGTTTTTATCCCAGAATTCATGTAAAGATCACACCTTACTCCAGGGGTAGCTCAAATGGAACCAGCGGAATAGATCTGTAGTTGACTCTAATTGAGCAATTTACTTCACCATAAATTTTCCTTTGCAGATGAAAATGATGACCAATATGGTTTATATAATAGGCTTAGTTTTCTGAACTCTCTACATACATCTTTGTGCACTTCCTCTTACCCAGTTTTCTCATACAAGAGTACTCCTTGACTGTTGTGAGTATTGTGAATATATTGTGCGATATATGTGATACGATACTGTACTAAACTAATAACATAAGAACAGAACAAATCAGAACAGAACAGAGGAGATATAAAAAAATGTTGCAATCCTTCATTCATAACTGTTACTTGGGAAAAAAAAATGCCATAACTCCAAACTTTCCCCTTTCTCTTTCTTCATCTGTTTAAGACATATATTCAAATTTAAGTTAATGACTTCATTTAATATAAATTTTATTTTTGGCATGGACCTTTCTGAATTTCAACTATTTCACAGAAAGCTTGATAAAATTGGTGTCCATAGCTTTTTAGAAACTGATTTCTGTGGAAAGATATGGCTCTCTTCCACTAAGATGCCACTGAAGAGAATGACTCCACTCACTGTTACTCTAGCTTTTTTAACTTTTAGAGTTTTTACCAGACTCTGAAAACACCTAGTATACACTGGTGCAAGGATGTCCAGGGTCAAATGGGAGTAAGAAAATCTGCACATAACTATGATATCCAAATTATAATATTAGAGAAAGGAAGATAACACTTCTATTGGAAAAGTGTATTGTCTTAAGTTCCTAATTTTATTTACTTGTATTAGTTTGAAGTCTGGAGCACAGTAATGTTGTAAGAGTCTGAACTGAGATTAAAAGAGTCAAAGGAAGGATGATATAAAAGATGACAAGCTAAAAGACAGCATGGCAGAATAAGTTCAAAACACTGAGGCATAGAAAGTAGAAGACAAATACAGGGAGCAAAAAAACCCCGCAGCATTACTGATTACAAACTATGTTGAAGAAATAAAGTCTCTAAGTCATGTCATAAGATGCGCATGATGGACCATAATGATCTTAAGAAAAAAATATTGTCTTCAGAAAATATTTTATTTAAACTAAATTGTTTATTTGTTTTAGAAGCATAAGGTGGAAAAAGAGGGGAAGTTAAAAGCTTCCTACCATAACTGCTGGCTTTGATTTTCATAAGATGTTCTGTTGGTTTCCATTTTTAATTTTTCCAACAACACTGAGCTCTGATTTAGTCTGAATCTGCTCCAAATAAAAGAATACTGAGTCTGTGAGAGCTATCAAATCGTTCTGCTGTACTACTGCTCCTCATTCTTTCTTTTGTTAAAAGAAGCAAAGCTCTTGTAAAAATTTTGCAGATACAGTGTAACCTAAAGTTCTTGGTATTCTTTTTCTTCTCAGCTTGAGCCTATTCAGTGTTGCTCAGGCTCCTGCTGTGAAGGAAGTGAGATGGGAAAATGGCAGTCAAGGCACATTGAAATACAGAAATAGAATGATTTGTTCAGTGCAGTTTTCATATTGTGAAACAGCTTGCTGCAACTCTGGTTTATTAGGAATGCAAGCTTATCTCTCAGAGTACTGAAATGATTTGTGCAAGGTGTGTGCCTTGAAAGACTGGAGTAAGAGGCTGTCAATTTTGTGTAAGGTAGAATTTAAAATAGTGTCTTAAATGAAAAAAGAATTGTATCAAAGTGAAGCTGACATTTTATTTTTAACTCTTACATTACTTTGCAGCATACTTTCAAACCAAGCAATGAGAAAATTGTTTAAATGGGCCCAAGTTACCAAACTTAGTCCTTGTTGTTAGCAATTGATTCCCATAAAAGAACTAAGATAAAAACTTTGGGAGAATTAAAGAAGTTACTAATTTTGCAGCCTATTTACAGAATTTTCTCAATATAATCTCACTTTCCTTTTGTCTTTTCAATTTAATAAAAAGATTATATTCAATTTCTGTCTCAATACTTGAAGAGCCCTCTTCAAAGCAGTCATTAGATGTTTAAAATAAAATTAAGACACATTATAAGCAAAAATGTAGAACTGCAAACTCCTGAAATCTAAGGCTAGATTAACAAAATGCACCCTAATTTAAATATAGTAGGAATAGGGCTGCCACAATCTGTGCCCAAGACGTGTTTTCAGGAGTGTACCATTACCTAAATTCGGGTTCAGCATTGCTTTGGTTGGACTTAATATCTTGAAATAAACATTGAAGACCAAGATTACAGGTACACTCATTCACTCACTTTAAAATGATTATGCATAAGCAAACTTACTAAATTAGAAATATCAGTGGAAAACACAGTTGTGAAATCCTTCATGAAGAATATTTTAACTCATTATACCAAATCTCAAGAGAATTAGAGATTATGTTCCAGATTTTTCTGTTTGAAGTTGCTTGACACTGCGATATCAGTATCTGAAATTAATCTGAATCACAAAATGTGAAAACAGTGAGAGGGACTTAGGATAGCTGTTTTCCAAGCAATTTCTTTAACTGAAGAATATTAAAATATATGGGTGTGGACACATCAGTTCACATTTATCCAATCCACAGCAGATTTTTCCAGTATTATCTCATCTTTTGGATGAGAGATGGAAGAGATGAAAGACAGGATGAGTAAGGAAACAAGCAGCTTTTACTTCATGAAAAATGAAAAGTTTTCATATTTCAGAAGCTACAGAGAACAGAATATAATGATTTTATTGTAGTATTATCAATGACTCCTTGGAATAATGTAGAAGGTTAAATGTGTCTTTCTCATTTTTGAACTGTTCGAAATTTGAAGGGAGTCAGATATATGCTAAAGAAAATTCATTAAATGTTCAAATGATAGAAGAAAATTGCACACAGCAAATTCAAAAACATTTATGTGTGCAAAATTATGTTAAAATCTCTGAAGCGTAAAGTTGGCTTCAAATTCATATAACAGGCATTTTCAGGGTATCTGTCTCTAATAAAAAAATCTTTACATAATTTACATGTATGCATCTGTTGGGATCATTCAGTTTTGCTATCTTTGCTTTTATGCTCACTGTACTGAAAAGACTATGTCTAAGTTATAGGGGTTAGCACATTTCATGTAGAGGATGCATCTACCTTAGTGCATGGCGCAGATTTTGTTCAGACATGAATGTGTGTTTTGTCTATGCCTATTGTTAATAATTGCACACTACACCTGGATTTAGGATGTGCTTGAAAGTGTGAGACCATGCTGAAGTCATGCTCTGGGGCACCATGTAAGTCTGTCCTGCTTGAAATTTCTTTTTCCTTAGGAGGAAGGTGCAGTTTTTTGAGATCATCCAGCAGTTCCCACAGGGTGAGCATACTGGATCCCATTTGTCATGGAAATGATCTGTCTCAGCTATGAAGATATCTGCTTCACATTGTCTATTAGGTGCACAGTGCGCACATAGGGCTGGAAATTGAATTAAGCTTCATTGCCAAAACCATGCACTGTGGAAACGGTGGACTTAATGATCCTAGAATCAAAATTTAACCCTGGGCCTTTTTTTCTTTGCACTGCAGCTGTCAGGATATTAGTACAGAGTTCAACTGTCATCCCTGGTTGTTCATTTTTTCACACTGAAGGGCACTTGTCCCATGAATTAAATGCAGCAAAACCACCCAAACATTGTTCTGTGTATCTCAGAACAGGGTTACTGGGAAGGAGGAAACAGAAAAACAGACACCTAGGGGAGCAGGCTCTGTTTGTAGTAAGTTCATAAAGAGAAGGCTTTCTTTTTTTTTTTTTTGGCGAGGCCAAGCATAGTTAAGGATATCTAGCTCATCTTCATTGTAGAACATAATTATTTTAAGGTATTGTTATAACTGTTCAAAATATTTAAGTAACATAGTTACTAGATACATACATACACACACATATATATATAAAATTGCATAAATGAAAAGTGATATTACAAGTTTTGAAAAAAAGGTTCAATGAGAGGTAAGGTCGAGAGCTGAGAGTGAGGGAGGCCACCAAGGCAGTCTCTCGCCAAGAGGCTCAGTCCCACAGCAGACAACCAAGAGAGCAGATATGGGATAGGCACAGTGACTGAGGTCAGCCAGGAGCCTGATAGTTTCCAGGCAAATCCTCAGTAACCAGGCAGGCCAAAGGGCAAATGGGAAGTTGTGCCTGGCAGGTGGCTCTGCAGATGGCTTTGCAGGTGACTCTGTCTAAGAGTGCAGTTGTAACATCTTACAAAGACATTAATAGCTGCAAAAGGATCTCTCACTATTTCTCTTCCTACCTTTCTGGTTAAATATGTTCTATTGCTTGGTGATCTGAAGTGAGCTAAATTATTCTAATTTGTGTTTCATACGTCAGAAGAAAATCTCTACATGACTAATCAATTTTAAGCAGCAAAGATATTCATATCTTCCGTATCCTAAATGTTTTGCAAAGCTTTGTTTTATTATACAATGTGGGCACATTATACATGGCTTACATGGTATAATACATGCTGCATAAAAAGGAGTTACAGAAGCAAATTCCAAGATACATGTAAAAAGATGAAGGGGAAACAGTGAGGGAAAGAGGCTGAGGTCTATCGAATACCGTTTGATATAATAAATGCTTCATACATAGAAATATTGCTCAAATCATTACTGAACACCTCACCTCCTCTCCAAAACACCTTGTGTAGAATGAATGACAAAAGAAGTGATCAATTTTAAAAGAAATAAAAGCAACATTTTATGATAAACATTAAATGTAAGATGTCAGAGGATGAAACAAAACCATCTGTGGAAACACCAGGGAAAAGACTGAACATAGTAGGCACATCTGTCAAAAAACCGCACTAACATTTTTGAAAATATGTCCTCAACTAAAAAGCACTTTAATGAAAAATAAGGTGAAGATCTGAATTCTCCTTTGGGTGTTTTACTATAGGAATAGGAGAAGGCAAAGATAATTTTTCCTGGGTTTTGCATAATGTCTGTTGAAATTTTCCGTTGAGTTTCGTAATTGATTATATAATTTAATTGGTGAAAAATGAACTCAGAGCTCTAATACGTAGAAACCAATTCTGCCTCTGAAAATCCCTGAGTTAAATCACATAAAAAATACTGAAGACTGGGAATATATTCCAGGACATAATATATACTGTGGGTGAATACCCCTGTGAGCAGTGGCAACAGCTAATAAGCATGTTGACAATAGCCAGGTTAAGGATGTTGACGATGGTCAGAGTAAGCGTAAGGCAAAAGCAGCAGGCCGCAGTAGGCCAAAGGCTGGGGTGAGCTCAGAACGCTCTGGAGAATCGAAACTGCTG
>WYDI02007602.1:0-21764 GCA_009867235.2 Psittacus erithacus | reverse complement strand
GCTCAGAAAGTTCTTGATAAGTGTAAACATTCTAAGCAGTAGCTACAAACATGGGTATTATCAGTACTGTTCCCAGACCAAAAGTTAGAAACACACCACTGCACCAGTCACTAAGAAGGATAAAAAATGACTGCTACTGCTGAACCCAGGACAAGTCTAAAGACTGGAAGTTTGTGAGGGTGTGAGAGCAGAGCATTAGTTTTGACTGATAAGCCTTTGCAAAGTAACAGCCAGATCTCACCTAGATTTGGTTCTGCCTTATATGTTGATTGAACTGTTAGCTCAAAATTTGTTCCTCACAGCAGCTGTGAACTGTATGCAGGAAAGTGTTCACAGGCTTTGCTAGAGCAAGTAGATTAGCACCATTCTGAAGGTCTGCCAGGAGATGTAATGCCAGGCAAAGTAGTATATGCTATGGGCAAGCTACTTCCAACTTCCAGGGAGAGAAGAGCCTCTAAGTTGGTCCTGCCTTTAGAATGCCAGGCACATTCTAATAATAATTCACATAAATGTGAATTTATACCCTATCTCAAGGTAAGTTGTTTATATTCCTTTTCCTACAGCTGTAGAAACCATTTGGAGTGGTATGTGTAATGAAGTCAAAGGCAAGGTGTGAAGCTGGCTTCTTATGAATGTCAGGATTTATAACTCTGAGACCTTGTTCAAGCCTTCCATGTAGTTACAGCAGCTTGGGTTCTGTCACAAACAGTCCCAAAAGCTTTATAAGGTATTTGCACAGCAAACTTTGGTCTTGCTTGTGTGCTTTTTTCTTAAGGTGTTTAAAATCTTTCTCTCACTGTAATATGACAAGCAGTGCAAGTCTGTTGTCTTAGTTTCGCAATTACAGCATTACTGGTAGCATACTCCTTAAAAGCAAGTTTTAGAGACATAGTTATCTGCCTTCCTGTGTACCTTGGGACTTCCTTATGCGAATGGGAAAGATCTCAGTATCTCTGCTGAAGAGTCTAATGCTTTGTGCTCTTGCAAGGGAACAAGTATTTTTGGGGAAAGCAGCTTTTTGACCTGCGTGCTAAAGCATAGCTAGAAGTGAAATCCTTTTGTAAGTGACCTTTGAGGAATAGAAATGAGTGACTGTATTCCCCCAGCCTCTTAGCATTTGAGCTCATGCACTAGGGCTCCAAGTTGTCAAGAAAATAATTCTGAGACATCTAAAGATACGTAATAAAAGTGAGGTTGGTTGACTGACTATCTAGTGTCTGCACTGGAGTGTTTCTCCCTAATAACATATTAAGAACAGCCATTATTGGTAGACTGAGAACTTGTACTCCTCCTCATTGACCAGAATCCTGCACAGAGAGCTAAATTTGCTTTGTGCCTCAGTGGGATGCCAAAGAGCAATTCTGTTGGTGAAGAATCCCATCCGAAATGGATTCTCTTCTGTGTTGTACTGAGCACTTGTTAATGAACAATGTAATAGCTCACTAACAGGCTATGTCTGTCATGAAAGTGGAATACCATTTGCTGTACCTCAGGTGGAGGACCAGCTTTTGTATCAAAATTAAAAGGCAACTTATACTCCATTTAATCTGATTTCTAGAATGTTTGGCTTCATTGCTGGCAGTAAAATTCATCCTAGCCTGGCCCTGAATTCCCACTGTCAGTCCTCCTTCTGGTATATTAACAAACTGTCCTTCATTTCCTTGTAGGATGCAAAAGCTTGTGAAGCCATCAGCTGATAAGAAGTATGTGGATTTGACAGTGTCATTTGCTCCAGAGACCGATGGAGAGGAAGACTTGCCAGGGCCACCAGTGAGATACTACTTTGTTCAGGAAGACAATTGATGGTAGAGACACAAAAGTCACTCCTGGACCATTTGTTCTGAAAGGAGTGTGCTAATTTTCGGCTATTAAAGATGGTACTATATATTTCTTTTTGGTGAAGCCTTAATTAAAACAAATAGTGAAAATCAGTGGCTTTGCACTGAAGACAAACTGGATTTATGTTTCATCTGCTCCTGTTTTCTTCAAACCTGTTTGCTCAAAGGAGGATTGGTCATTCCATGAGATGGAATGTCCAGTACGGTCCTTACCTTAAAGACAAGATTTGTATTGATTTGTGGGGAGCTGAAGAAAGCAAGAAGAATGGTCTACCTAACAAATGGTTTCCATGTGCAAATTAGGTGCTGCTTAGAGAAGAGTGCAGAAAATGGGGAGACTGCCATTTTATGATATTTCTGGTATCCTAAGAACACCTCAAATCCATCTCATGTTATTTAATTCTCAAACAAAAATTTTGTTCTTGCCATGTACATGTGAGATTTAATCTATCCAAAAGGTTTGAACTCCCACTTAAAAGCAGATGAGCTGGTTTTATTGTGCTGTTGGTGCTCTCTTCTGAACAGTTAGTGATGATGAGTGTCAGAGCGGCTACCTTATGTCATTCTCAACATGGAAGTGTAGGGAGGCAGGTCTTAACTTCATGAGAGCTGTGTCCTTTAACACAGAGAGAGCGCTGAAACTGCTACCTGCACTAAGACTGTTTTTGGCAGAATACTGCAATATGGGGAAGGTGGAAATGTATTGGAGAGCTGAGTTAACACTTTCAGCATTAAAACTTTGTCTTCAGAAAAGAGAAGATGGTTGATGGGTAAAGTGAGCTGAACCCAGAACAATATGGTTGAGCCTTTCTGGCCTCACCAAATTAAAAACTCTGTAGCAAATGAGTTTGAAAGGAAGAAAAGGCAAAGGGCTCTGGATGTTTGTCATAGCAAACACTGTTTCCTCAGCTGCTTCTTTTGGTACCATTCCCTTCTAGCAAACGGTTGTGCTGTACGCCTGTTCACAGCACACGTCTGAGCTGCACTGAATACTGAGGCTTTTATCAGTCAATTACTAGGATATCCAAGTACAAAGAAACTGCTAAATCAGAAATAATGAAGGATGAGCTTTGCTGCTGTGGTGAGGCAGAGGTGCATTGGAGAAACATCTGTGACACCATCTTATGTTCTCTACCATTTGAACACTGGATAGTTGAACTGGTAGTTCTGGTTTTGTTGTTTGGGGTTTTTTTTCTTTTTTTTCCAATGGTGATAGAGTGAGGTTAGAATAAAACTATGAATGGAAAATCTTTTAATGCGCTTAAGCTTTCGAGATTGTGCATTATCTCCAGCAGCTGTTGCAAAAGCTATTGACTACTTAGCTATTTATTCTCGAATATAAGTTATTAAGTTTTAGGGATATCTTCACATTAAGATTAGTGAACATTACTGGTCAGGAATTTTACCTCTCCTTTTTTCCCTTCTCAGTTGTAGTCAAGAATAACAGCTGTTAGGCTAGGAACTTGAACACCAAGACATATGAACTGGATAGATAGAATCAACACAATTATTCCAATATTTGGGATTTAGTCTTACATGCAGAATACCTTCTGGAAGGTGTATATAGTTTTACAGTCAGTCTAAGTTTATAGATATAATTTTTTAGATTAATAGTAGTGCTTTTTGAGATACCTAAATGATTTTTTTTTTCCAAGAGCTTTGTTTAGAGAAACTTTTTGAAACAGAAGAAAGGCTACTACATTTAGAGTGCATAAGCAGACAGCATGTTTCTACTTCTAAATAACTAAAATGTATTTCACTGTGGCAGTATTAGAATCTGAACTCAACTGAAATCACTAATTAGTGCTAAGAATCACTTAAAGGTTTAAGTCAAGTCAAAAGCACTGTCAGCTCTCACAGCTGGAGAGTGGGAAACGAAACCTTGAGTAAGTACACTTTACATTAGTGTGGTGTTAACATCATGCTTACGCTTTTGAAGTAGCATATAAAAATAGTAAAGTCTTAGTAGTTTGTTAGAATGCCATCTGATAGTCCTCAGGGTTTAAAGTAAATTTTCAGATATAATTAATGACTTTTATTAATGACAGTGTTGTGAGACCCTTGCCAAAGAGTCCAGGTTGAGGTTGGAAGGGATGGCAGCCAGAATTTACAGGCAAGGCTGTATCTCTGAGCTGTTGTTACTATGTGTCTCTGTTGGATGGATTTCTGTTCTATGGATGGGTTCTGCTAAGTTAAACAGTTGCTGATGGAGAAACTGAATATGCACAATGGCTCTAGGTATCTATTAACAGGCCTTTAAAAGTTTCTGGCTATTAGTTAACCCAGGTAAAATCTTACAAGTAATAACCTAAAGAGGACTTCACATGGAAGAACTGTGCATGTCAAGTGGCTCATTAAAATTTTCATGTTTTAAAACTTTCTGAATTGCTGATGTGCATAGTGAATGTGAGATGTATATTGAGAAAGTGAATGTACACTGGAGTGGATAGATTCAGGATGAATCTGGGTTTGATACAGGCCATTTCTCAATCTGCTGCTGCTTTTTATCAAATCTCAGCAGGTACTCAGCATGATCACACTAAAAGGGCTCAGTCGAACTGGGCAAGTGAATTTCAGCATGGTAGTCTTCCGATCTCCAGTGTTGTCACTACCAATGCTGCCAGTGCAGAGGCTTGAAGCACTACCTGGAGTCTGGGAACCACTTTTTGTCTTTTTTTTTTTTTTTTTTTTTTTGATTTTCCCCTTGTAATGAAAGCATCTGTGAGTCTAGGACTGTTTGATGCTCTATTCCAGCTAGAGCTAGCTATCTCCCTGCAGCAGTGAAGCCATTCCACTAGGACACTTTGAATAGCTTTCCTTCAAAATGTTATTAGTTGAAAGAGCAGCTGACTTGCAGAGATGTTTTATTACCAGTATTAAAGCTTTTTCTCATTCAAATGCTTTCTTACAGACTTTGCTCATATTTACAGAATCATAGAATCATTAGGGGTAGAAGGTACTTCTGGTGATCATCTGCTCCAACCCTCGAGCAGGTTACACAGGAACATGTCCAGGTGGGTTTTGAATGATTCCAGAGAAGGGGAGTCCATGACATCCCTGAGCAGCCTGTTCCAGTGCTCTACTACCCTCAGTGTAAAGAAGTTCGTCCTCATGTTGAGGTGAAACTTCATGTGCTTTAGCAGCTATCCAAGAATAATGACTACATAGAACGACTCTGGCACCAGCTGGGCCTCTGAATGCAGAGACCCTGTCACCTCATTATGGCATCTCACATCCCGAAATAATGTGTAGGTAGGGTGTTTGTGTATGTCGGACTTGTATCAAACGTAAGTAAAGGCTTTAGATAAGTTCATGTTCTTTTTTTCCATGTATTTGAAACAGGGTAGCTGTAGGCTAGTTGTTTGAAAAAAGGAACCAAATTTCAGTTAAATGCAACTGATTTACTGGCTTAAAAGGTTCATCAGTCCCCATTAACTGTTTTGCAGTTACTGAAAGCATGCTCTGCTGCAGCACAGTGCAGCAATCTAAATCTTTGTCCAAAGGTTGATAAGTTTTGACCAGACAGCTTTCAGTTTATTTTAGTAAATATATATTTTCATATCTTTTCTGTGGTCTGTGAAGTAGCTAGTATATTTACTCATGCTGTAGAAAGCTTATTGAGGCTCAAGCTGAAAGGTGTTAGGAGGTACAGCACTGATACAGCAGCAGAAGTGTCTTGCTAATAAGTCAATCATTTTGCATGTCAAAAGCGAGATATGGTGAAGAAGTGTTAAGTTCCCACTTCTCACAGCAACACACAAGTTTCAGTTTCATGCTGAGGAAGACCTGCAGCTCTAACCTAGTGCATACTGAGCAGCACCATCTTCACAAAATAAGCTTCAGTACTGTCATTAAAAGAAAGTGCTAATGTCTCATGTTGTACTTCTAAAATACAGTGGGTGTGCCCATATGGTCACACATAATATACTATTCAGAAACACATGGGCATTCTTTTAAAATAACCTTCCCAAGCCTTGACTTCCTGCCACATGCAATAATTAATTTGTGATTCTCAACTGGTATGAAAGAAGCATGACAATCAGTCCTGGTCTGGAAATACGACTAACTCTACCTAGAGCACACCCCGTGTGTGTGGTGAAGGTGCTAGCTGCTTCTGTACCTACATCATAGCTGCTTTCAGCTGAGCTGTGTGAATGCTCCCCACCACTGCCGGAGATGTGCGGTTTGTTTTGTTTTTTTAAAGAGAAAAGCCAGGCTCTGGAGCTAGTCATCTCCACTAACTGTGAAGAGCGTAGCTCAGCAGGGGGTACCCATCCAGTAAGCACTTCACTCAGGCCAGAACTTGGAGGCTAAAAATACTAAATTTGGATCTTACTGCTTATCACTTAAGTTTCATGTTTTGAAGGCTGATTCTGGTTTCCAAGAAGATGGATGCTGTGCCTAACACAGTGGTTAGTATGACTAGCAGGTCTCTCAAATGCTCTGCTGCCTTCCCTCATTATTAGTTGTGCAGTCTTGTCCTTCTGCACTCACTTGGGCTCATCTCAGTCCTTGGAGAAGGTAGTTCAGAGAGCTTAACTAACAGGGATGCCAACTTACTTTTGGTTAGGTTCCTGAAGCAGCTCGTGGCGGGGTCTGATGAACGGCCCTGCTGGCACTTAGGAGGGGTGGGAATGTTCAGCTGGGCAGAAGGTGTCTCAGTTTGCTTGAATTTATGCCCTCCCTCAGTCGCATAGTGTGGAAAATGCCCCAGCTGCCTTACTTGGCATGTTCCAGGTATTTTTAGGGTTGCTTGGCCTTTCAGAGAAGCAGGGACCCCCAGTTTCAGTTTCCCAGACTTTTAGTTTCTGGGTTTTGGTCTGTGTTGGACTTCTCTGACAGTGCTCAAAGCCCCAGCAGAGGTGAGGCATCTATGCTGTCTCTTTGGGATGCCTGCTGTTATAGGTAAGTAGACAAGAAATGTTTTTTTTGTGTTTTTTAACACAAAGTTTATTGCACTGTGAGGCAGCAACAGAATTGAGTCCACAAATACTGCCTAATTTCAATACAGTATTTTTCCATCACATTTTGCAGGGACAGTGTGTCCTCTTTCCCATTCTTGTCCTTTCTTCTTTTCCTCTGCTCTGTGCTTCTGCATCTACAAAGATGTGAGTGTAGGTATGGTAAAACTGACTTTGCAACCCTAAGTACAGGGCTTGTCATCAACCACTGAAAAAGGGCAATGAGCTTGATTAGGGATGTGCTGTGAACATACATGGTATTGTAACATACACAAGCATGTAGGTGTTTACAGATTTGTCTTAAAATAGGTATCTTGGGTCAAAAAGCCCATTCTTATTTTCGCAGTTAGTCCACACTAAGTTAAATCATTGGTCTTACTAACAAGAAAACACAAAGATGTAAAGAATCTCACATATACTTAAGGTAGTGTGTCACTAAAAGTTCAGCATGGATATTGTTCTCCAGTAAACAGACAATGTGTCAGAGCAATATAACCATGTCAAACTTTGCTCTTGGTATAAAAAATACTGTGATAGCTTCATTACTTTTTCACCATGGTGGTAGCTATGAAATCAGTCAAACTCATTCTGCATTTAAGTAGCTGATAGTAAATTGCAATGGGATCCTGGAGGTACTGATGGTTACTTTATATAATTTATCATCCTCTTCCCCTCCTTGCTTTCCCTCTCTCTTCCCCACCCCCCCCCATAATATGGACAGAAATAACTAGGTATCATTATTTCAGTGTAACCATTTGTGTCAGCCAGTCCTGAGAAACATTTTCTCCCACAGACCTGTAGCTCCTAGCAATACATGTTTTAAGAAATGCTTCAACATGTCCACTTCCTGGGACTGCATGCCTTACCTGACATCTTGAGTGCTGGACAGACAGGTAACCTTGGAAGTACAAGGCAGATCAGTGATTTTCTGCTTCTCCTGGAAGATTCTCTGGGGGGCGGCTGTGGAGTATCCTCAGGTACATGTTCGCAGTTTTGGCTAAAGTGCAGATTTTTGTACATGTTCTCTACTGACTGTTTAAATGGCAGGCTTAGACTTTGCTGATGAGTGTTAATGAACACTGGTACCCGTACATTTGCTTGGCAAGGCTCGCGATGACAAGCCAGCACTTCGTCCCCTGCTTGCAAGTGTGTATGGAATAAGCACCATTTTACGATTATATCTTTGGGCCGTCTTTTGCATATACAGTAAGATATTGCGGGTATTACAGCGTTACGTTCTCAAGCGGTTTTTGCTTTTGGTTGAATTTTTCATTTATGCTTTAAAGGAAAAAGTACATCACCCTGCAGCGGCTGTAGATGTTCCGTAGCGGCCGTAGATGTTCCGTAGCGGCCGTTTCCGGGAAGGCCGCTTCCACCGCCTCCCCTCAGCGCAAGACAACGGTCCGCGGAGAGAGGCGTTGTGCTGCACGCGCGCGCGCACAAAAAACCACCGCCCTCATTGGCTCTGAGCGGCCGCCGACCAATGGGGTAGGGGGAAGGGGGCGTGGTTGCTGCGCGCGCAAAAAGCCACCGCCCTCATTGGCTCTGAGCGGCCGCCGACCAATGGGGTAGGGGGAAGGGGGCGTGGTTGCTGCCCGCGCGCGGGGTGAAGCCGCCCGAGGTTTGAAAGCCGTGACGGCGGGAGCGGGGGTTGTGTGTGTGTATGTGAGGGGGGCGGTGGCGTTGGGACGCGCGGCCTGGTCCCGCGGCCCAGATGTCTTCGTCCTCGTCGCGGCAGCCTGAGACGGCGAATGTCTTGGTGAGAGGGCGCGGGGGCAGCGGCGGGAAGGGGAGAGGGGAGTGTCGGAGGCAGCGGCTGTTCACTTCCGTAAAAGTAGGGGCGCGGCCCTCTCCTCACTGCGCTCCTGAGGGGCGGGCGGGGCCGTCCTTCAGCCTCTCGCGGCGCGATGGGACTTTCGTCTGAGGGAAGTGGGGCTGGTGTGAGTGGTCTGCTCTCCCTGTTAGTACCGGTTGCTGGCATAAACACTTCTGCTCTGAGGGCTTGCCTACTGGGACCCAGTTTCCCTTGGCCTGCCTGCAGCTGCGCCTGTTGCTCGTCTTGGAGATCTTCCTTTGACGGGGTAGCGTGTTAAAAGAACCAGTGACTTGTCCAGACGTGCTGGAGAGGTACTCATCTTTCTCTTGTCGTTAGCTGTCAGAGATACGCGGGGAGCTTAGGTTTTAAAAGCTCTATATGTAGTATAGTATAACGATAAATGGAACTGTTAAAAGCTCTTAGATCTGTTACAGGAATTGTTCATTTTCTTACGTGAAAGGTGACTTGCCGGTTCGTATTACCGTGTTGCGCTGCAAGAGAAAGAAGTTTAAGCCTGAGTGACTTCCTTGCTGTGGAGTATGGGTCTGCAGTCTTTCTGAAGTGATGACTCTTGATCAGTCATTTTCTTGTATGACCTAGAGTAATGCTAATATGGCCAACTTAGAAAAATATGCTAAGTTCTATTGTATTAGGACTAGGTAGTCTCCACAGTGCATATACACTCTATTCTAATTTACACAAACGAATAAGAGGTCATGTTTGGTTTTCAGCTAAAATTAGAAATCTTTGCACTGTTTTCTTGTCGTATTGGTGAAAAACTACACTCTGCTTACTTCTTTAATTTTTCTGGACTTGCCCTCCCTTCCTGTTTTTATCCTCTACAGTCTTTGCCTGTTCTGGGACAAAGTACGGTTAATTAAATTTGTTGACATGGAAAGTAATACTGATAATATACTGGATTGTTGCTACTCTAGTTATGGTAATAGATGACAGGAGTCATGTCTGCTGTTTAAATGATACTTGAGGTTTAAGTACATAAAGAAGCGCTGGGAGTAGTTAATCCACACTTTAGTTTTACCATGGAACAGGTGACATGCTCTCCTTGCCTGTCAGCCTGGTCTTGCCAGTGGTAAATACAGGGCAAGAATCTCCATGTAAGCAGTTATCACAGAGCTGCAGGTGTGTTGTAAGGTTATGTCCTTGCTTGTTTTGTGGTAGTTCATTCCTTTTCCTTACTTAAAAGATTATTTCTGTAGTTGTAGCAGAAATGTTAACCAGATCCTTAGTTTGTTTGTGATTTCTGTTCTGTAAGTCTCTCTGACTTTAAATTCAACAGATGCTTCATGGTTCTTGAGAAAAGCAGAATTTCTGGAAGTTGTCATAGGGGTTTTAGCTGCTGTGGTGTTCTAGAAAAAACAGGGCTGCAGTAATTCCCACTAGATTCAGATGGATCAAGAATTCCTGAGGCTTGCTTACATGAGAAACAGGAGGGTGGTCATTTGTTCGTTTTTCTGCCAGTGGTCACCATGCTTTGTAAAAATTGATTCTTATTTCTTCACAGGATTGTTTTAAAAGAGAGTACAGAGCAAGATTCTGCCGTAGAAGAGGGTAATTTACATTTAACGTTTTATTCTTAGATACAATTGTTTGGAAAATTTATGCTGATTTTTTTTTTCTTTACAAGCTTAATATCAAAACTTTTGGGTGTATGTTAGTAAGTTGATCATGTGTTGTTTCTTAAACCTGTGTTTTTTTAGTGGTGAGAGGAGCAAATTGTGTGAGTGATGGGGATGAAGCATCAAGGGTTTCCTTTGTATTTCTTCGCTGGGAAAGGAAACTGTGGTGTAGCTATACCTAAGCTAGCCCATCTAGGATGCCTGAGCAAAGAAGCAGTAGTCTGTGCAAACATTTTGCCTTTTAGGTGGTAGAGAGATGAAGCACATACAGAGTTCTAGCTTATTCGGCCCTTGCTGATAAATGTTAAGCATGAGTATTTGCAGTGCTGTAGCTTTCTTTAAAGGCATGTCATAAGTCTATGAGCTTTTTGTTATTGGAATCCATTTTTAGACATATATTTCATAATCTTACCAAATGTGCCAAATTGCCTGTTTTTGAAGGCATATAATAATCATGGAGAAATACTCCATGGCTTTTCTGTTGTTATTTTTGATTTGATGAACATTTTCTGGCTAGTTCATCACTTTCACCATTTTCGTTTGTGCTGGGGAGGTTTGAAATAGCAGTCCAAGCAGCTGAGCTGTTCGCTTGCCTATGGATTTGATAGCACAAGCCAGTTCTTACTGCTGAAACTTTTGTAGAAGCACAGAATAACTGTGGATAAGTGGTAGACAGAGAAGCAGAGGTGACTCCTTGTATGAAGGGATAGATGCCTATGCATTTCATTTCTGGGTCTGCTGAGGCTGGGTCACTGCAGGCAACATTACTTGAGGACTGATTTTTCAAAAAATGATTTCAAGAAAGAATCTGTATTCACAGAATCATGAAATAGTTGGAGTTGGAAAGGGCCTTAAGATCATCTAGTTCTAACCCCCCTGCAATGGGCAGGGATACCTCACCCTAGACCATGTCTTGCAAGGCTCTGTCTAACCTGGCCTTGAGCACTGCCAGGAATGGAGCATTCACCACTTCTTTGGGCAGCCTGTGCCAGTGCCTCACTACCCTCACAGTAAAGAACTTCTTCCTTATATCCAACCTGAACTTCCCTTGTTGAAGTCTGAACCCATTACCCTTTGTCCTATCGCTGCAGACCCTGATGAAGAGTCCCTCTCTAGCACAAAGCTTTTCTACCTGAGAGCTGTTGCAGTACTTAGGTGTTTTATGTAGAAAGATTTCTTCATTTTCATTATATTCTGTGGCAGTGGGGCTTTTTCTCCTGGAATCCTTATTTAGACAAGTTTCTTTGCTGGTATCTGTGCATGGAAATGGTAGGTAAAATATGTTAAAGTTGAGACTAGTGGAAATAATCTAAAATATTAAGCAGTAAGAACTGTACAGCTTTTGTATTGCTGGGATAGGAACATTTAGTATTTCCAATTGAAAATGTTTTGGTTTTTTTTTCACCTCTTCTTTCTAGAAATAAGATTGCTGTAGAACCAGGTCAAAACGTACTGAAACTCATACAGGATGGTTTTGAAAGTAAGCTTTGATTTGGTGTTTTGCTTAATTTTTTGGTAAAAAAAAATAAAATTCTTCCTTGTATTATATTTAATGGTCAATAAATAATGGTAATAGAAACTAGAGATAAAACGAGTGAAAAGAAAGTCTTTCTGACAGTCTTTAAAAGCATTCCCCAGCCACTTAAAACTGTCTTACCTGTCTTATAAAGGTAATCTTTTTCCTGAGTAGCTGGTTTCTTTCTTGTTTGCATTTATGTGACCTTAACAAGCCTTGAGAACTTGTTGAAATAAGTAAAACCTTGGCAACTCCAAGAATCCCTTATTTATAGTTTTTTCTTATAGGATGTGGCAATGATCTTACAATTACCTCTTCAAGTCCAACTCATTGCTCAACTCCTATCGTCAGAAATGACAACACGGCTTCAAGTGTAAGTTAGTTATAGCAGGGTCACAACATAGCGTTGGGTACAGTTTTACTTGGGTACAAGTTTAGTTCTGTATGAGTGTTGTATGAATAAGCTCCATATGTCACTTGAATTAGTATATGGGCTATAATTTAACCTTCTGTAACAGTTATTGGTAGTGCTTTTTTCCTCAGTTTGTTGTGCTGTAATAGTAAATGTCCTATAACTAGATTTATTTAATAGCTTATTTTCTTGGGTTTTTTTGCTAATAAAAGCTTTTTTAGCTTTTTGCTAGGGTAGTAAAATCTTTCATGGTCTTAGGTTGAAGCATGCTGCCTTTTAACTGGTGGTGGGTAAGGCTGTTTTGGACTCCTTTCGGGTTGGTTTCAGACACTTTGCCATATATATGGACACAGTTCTTTGGTATCCAGTGGATAGTAAAATCAAAAAATGGTTCTTGTAGCTTGTGGACTCCTGATAAAGTTACCCATACAATGACTTCATGTATCTGTAACTTTGTTGAAGAGAAGAGACAAGCCAAAGGTCTTGTTCATGTGCTGTCTGACAGAGTTATTTCAATATTAGTTTGTATATTTAGTTTTAATGTTTTGATTCTAGTAGTGTTTTATAAAAATAGGATATTCTATTAATGGCAGTGTTGAGAACAGGCATCCTTTATAATGGTGTTTGTTTATTTCAGTCTGATGTTAGAATCCTGCATAATCTCAAACTAATTCTTACAAAACCTCAGCCTGACTTAATGAGGATGAATTAAATTGTTTAGATTTATTCACTCTAGTGAAAAGAGTAAATAAGTTGCCTGTGGGCTAGCAAGTTGTCTGTTCAAAGCTGTAAATCAGTTTTTACTGTGCCCACTGTTTTACCTGTTTGAAATTTACAGTTAGTTTTAGAAAGTGTTAAGTGATAGAATATGGAAGTATTTAGTTAGAATAGAAATGTGCTTCAAATGAGTAAGAATTAAGAGAAGGAAATTATATTGTGTTTTGTAGAAATTTATATACCTGTCAAAACACTGTTGCTATATCAAATATTTTACTTTGTCTCATTATTCATTATCAACTATGCAGTCAACGGGAGGGTTAACTAACTCTGCGAAAAGAGCCTTTAATTCTGCAGAGTCCTTACCTACGTCACCACTAAACCCAGTCAACAACAGAGGTTGGTAGCACTATTATTGAACTAAGTTTTTTATTTTGGGTAACTTTCACAGGGTTTTTTAAGGTTTTGAGTAGAAGAATTAAACCTATTTTATTTATATAGCAGGACGGTCACATGAATCACCTCTGAAGCCTGTAATATGTGATTATGTAGCTGATTCTAAACCCCCAGAGTCTCCAGTGTCTAAAGAAAAAACAAATGATACATTAAAAGATGTTGATGCGCTATGCAAAAGTCCTGATGTGTCTTTGGACCCTGAGGATGATCGTGGGCCAGTTAGATTGCTTCTTCTGGAGGAAGCAAAAGGTCCGCCTGTACATACGTAAGTAGATCTGAATGTGTTGCTGGTATCATGCGTGTTTTCCCCCCCTCAGTGTAAATTAACATGGTGGTTTCAATTATTTATGGGTTTGGATTTTGAGGTAATAAAAAAATAATTCCAAGCTTTTGAGAAAATTTTCATATTTGGGTTTTGAAAGAACAGAATTGGTTTTTATTAAATATTCTGGTGATAAGGGTTAATTCCCAGAAATGCAGTACCCAAATGCAGGGAGCATGTCAGAACAGATCTGGACTCCTTTTTCACAGAAAGTGCCACAAATTGTCAACTTCTCAAGTAGCTGAGACTTTTTCAGTGAGTCCTATGACAGTTAAAAAATCTGTCAAAGCAGAGATGAGCGGTCATTGTTCCTCTCACTCTGAATATACTGATGTTTTAAACAAAGTAGAACAGCTTCAGTTTGATCATTACCTCCTGTCTGGAAAATCTGAAGTCCAGCTGCTTGAGAGGCCGATGATCCCAGACACAGTTCTTTTCTTGGAGGGCTGACTTTCCAGGCTAGATCATAAAGGGGGACTGACACTGATCCCAATAGATCCTGTTGACTCCTATTGATGGAGTGAGATTTGGAAGAGAGTGCATCTGGAGTCTAGGAAACCTGGTGGTTTCTGAAGCACATTCTCATAAAATTAGGAATTGTTCTTGCTGTGCAGCCCTCACTTTAACCAAGTCACAGGCTGACCCCTTGTTGCCTCACTGATTTAGATACTTGTTACTATGCTAGAAAGTAGTGCAGCTAACCTGTGTTCCAGCAAATTACCAAATGGAAGCTCACTCATGAGAAGTGAGACACTGTCAGCAGGAGAAAATGAGGGCATCTGTCCATCCACATGAGGCTTAATGTGCATTCAGAATTTATAGCATAGTTGAATGCTGTTTCTCATACATAGGTTACACTTTTATGGCCAAAATGCTTCTGCTGCAGTGAAGAGCCACATGGAAGTTGAAAATCTGGGAGGACCTCAGACTGGAAGAGATGAGCAGGTTGTTCTCATGAATGGAGCAGAATGTATTGCTGCGTCTTCTGTACAGAAAAGGAAGTCTTTCTCTTCGGTCGTCTTAGCAGCTGTAGCAACAGAAACACTTGGAAAAAGGTTTGTTTTGAGGCTTAATTGGGAACATAATTTGCCAGGAAAATTACTCAGTCCTGAGTACTGGAGCAACATCCTTTTACCTGTAAACATGATTGGGAGAAACATTGGTCTATCTGAAAACATACTGAAAAATGCCCCTTGAGAAAGGGTTTGAATAATTGTTTCAGAGTTTTGTGCTGTTAAGATTTAGCAGGCTTTTGTCTGCCAGTAAAATAGTATGTAGCTATTAAACAGTGTTTCAGATTGAGCCTGAGATGTTTTGATAGGTAGGTTGGAGGATTCAGGAAAACCTTACAGTGATTCTGAAGTCAGCAGTTATTAAACAGACTTTTTCAAAGCTAATATGGAGCTGACCAGTTAGATAGGAAGCTGACTATCCAGCATGTGAGAAATACTGTGGTGTGCATATGAGTACAAAGCAGGGAGAAGCAGGCCTTGTGTTCTCTTTGGAAGCTAAAGGGTAGTGAATGATGAACTTTATAGTAATCCTTCTGAAGTGTCTTGTAGCATGTTTCGGTGTTCTAGAGTCATTGCTAGATTTGCGAGATTTTGATTAATTTTTTTCTCCCCACATGATGTGAATACTTTGTCCGTCCTTCTTTAGGTATTCAGCCTCAATATCACCTCCATCACCTCCTCCTGTGAAAGATCAAGATATAGAAAATGAATGTGATTTTTTCATTGATGAATCGTATGATGTATCTTTTAATTCTTTCTTTTCAATACCCCATAAGAACAAAAAATCAAGAAAAGCTAGCTCTGCAACTTCTGTTTCTAAGTTTCAGCCCTCTGAAAAGATGACGGAGGGTAAGAAAAGCAAGAGCAGAAAAGCACAGGTTGAAGCACTTACTAAAAAGAAAATGGATGATTTGGACATCAGAATACATCAACTGAAAGGAACATCAGCATCAGATTCCATCTCTGACAGTGAAGGAAAGGTTCTTAAATCTCAAAGGCAAAACAGTACTCATACGGAAAAGGAGAAGACAAAAGGTAAGAAAGGCAAGAAGAGAAAAGCGCAAGTTGAAGCACTTACTAAAGAGAAAATGGGTGTTTTGGATGTCAGAATGCATGAATTAAAAGGAACATCAGAATCAGATTCCATCTCTGACAGTGAAGGAAAGGTTCTTAAATCTCAAAGGCAAAACATTACTCGTATGGAAAAGGAGAAGACAAAGGGTAAGAAAGGCAAGAAGAGAAAAGTACAGGCTGAAGCACATACTAAACAGAAAATGGATGATTTGGATGTCAGAATGCACGAATTAGAAGGATCATCAGAATCAGATTCCATCTCTGACAGTGAAGAAAATGCTGTTAAATCTCGAAGGCAAAACGTTACTCATATGGGTAAGATACTTAACAGGTCTTTAGACTTCTTCCTGGTTGTATGGCTGGATTTTTTTGTGGTGGTTTATTTGGAAATAAGGGTCCAGTCAATGAGAGACATTAATGGATTCCTAATTGATGTTTCAGTCACAGTTAGGTGTGGGTGTGTAGAAGGTGGTGAGACAGAGTGTCTTTGCACCCCACCCGCTATCCAGCTCTTTCTGTTAAGACATTAAAAAATAAGTTAGCAGTGTTGTCTTAACTTATGAGCAAAGAAGGTAGCTACCCAAAAGCTTTTGCTCCTCTCTGTGTAGAAAGGTAGTTTGAACTGGTGGGGTCAGTTTTTAAGAATTATTTTTGAAGGGTTTTGTAGCAGGAAGCACTGAAAACTGGAAAACAGGTTGAATGTAACGTTTCTGCTGGTTTTTGTCTGCTGGGAAGTATGCTGAAAATTCTGGTTTTAATTTTTTTATATACTGTAGTTCAGAGAAAGCCTTCTTTTAAGCATGAGGGAAAAAACTGCTTTTGTGATACTTCTTAAAAATTGTTATTACTCTTTGGTTTATTTTTCTGTTCAGTTATTAAATTATATATCTTTAGGTTTAATGAGAAAAGATACTAATGTCCAACTGTTTTGTGTATTGATAGGAAAGACAAAAAAGGATGCACTTAAGCAAAGCTCTCCAAACAAGGAAAAGGATACATCCTGGAAACCAGAAGCCAAAAAACATATGTTGTCACAGTCTGGATTGGAAACAAAAGCATGTGATGCAGAACAATGTAAAACAATGCTGATGCCAAGTGAGGATTCACTTATGTCCTCAGCTGGGCACCAGCAAGAGCAGTCTCTGTCTCCAAAAAGGAATATCAAGTCTTCCAGGAATCCGCGGTCAGCTTCAAAAGCTTCTCAGCATTTAGTTCATAAGAAACAACCCATTAAGCAGAAACATCCAGGGGGTACAATAGCTAAGAGACTGGCAGGAAGTCCGAGGAAGAAGCTTAAAAAAACTGGCAAGAAAAGTAGTGATAGAAAGCCTCAGTCACAAAGAGAGGAGATTTCTCACAGTGTACCCAGTGAAGCAGAGCTTGAAAGCGAGCCTGTAAAATCAGATGAGGTGTTTGCCTCAGTCCTGCATCAGAAATTGGAGACTTCTGCGATTCAGAACTTAGCTAAGTCTGAAGAGCCTAAAAATGTATTGCAGACATTGGAGTCCCTTGGTGGTGCAAATTACAAAACTCCTGTAAAAGCACTGCAGCATCTCAGAGACAGTGTGAAGAATTCTGAAAAGAAACTGCAGTCAGCTAAGTCTTCAGGGAAGATACCCAAAAGGAGTCACTGCAGAAACAGTGAACGTGTTTGCTCCGGCCCTGAGAACAATGAGTCTCAAGTGGATTCTGACAGCTGTTCTGTACAGGAAAGTACAAGGGAAAACCGGAAGTTATCAGATGTGAAAATAAGAAGTACCAAAAGAAAATGTTACGCACGACATGGACTAAAGTATGTTTATTTATGTAATTCCTTACAAGTGCAGTATAACTTGGTAGATAATTAAGTGCATCTTGTTAACTTTTAAGCAGTAATTGCCAAACTAATAGGGAAGCCAAATGGTGCAATCAGCGGCCTAATCACAAATGTGGGTGCCAAATCTAGTGTCTGCTTCTACATAAGGAAACTTATGCTGGATTTTTTAGTGTGTTCCTTTGAGACTTGAGTAGCAGATCCAGTTCAAAACCAAATAAAGTAAAAAGCCCCCACACGTGTGCACCAGCTCACCATCTGTAGAATGACTTCACTGTCAGGTTTGTTTCTTTGTTTATAAACGGAGAAAATAGTGATTTAACTCTTCAACTATATTTATTTCTGTAGAATTAACTTTACTACTGATTGGTAATCAAAAGAGTAAGTCCGTTTAACCAGTCTAATTGAGATTTTAATTGCTGCTCTTTGCAGTGCTTTTTATTTTTTTTTTAATTAATCTGTATAGTACATAATATTATTGACATACAGGTTCCTTTTAGTAAGCAAAATTGACTTAACAGTAAATGTAATGATAATACATTTTTGTCTTCTAGAGATTCCTTTGCAGCTCTGAAGCCTACATGTCATGAAAGGTAATTTTCTGAGTTGTCTGTAAAACTGGCATTTAATCTCAGTTCTGCCCCACTGAGACAGAGCAGCTGTTTGGTACTACTACTGTGTTTTGTGTTCTGCTACTGAAGAAGCTAGTCAAAAGGAATCGTGATTCGTGCCCTAGGTGTTTAAATACCATGCTAGTACAGTTAATAAACTAATAAATAAGGAGTCATAGTAAGTTTTGAGGATTTTTTGAGCCTTTGAGGATTTGTTTTCCTTTGAGGCTTGCTTCCACATTAGTGCATCTTTTTTGAATAGAAATACTAGTGCTCCTAGAAATAACTACTGTACTAATAAAGGTGCTGTTAAGCAGGGTATAGAACTGTATCTGTACCCTGCTTATATGTATACGATCCAAACTCTTGTTTGTGCATGTAACTATGCATATACCTTCTCCTTCATGGGATGGGAGCTTAATAACAAAGCAAACAGGAGTGGTCATCTGTGAATATATTAAATTCTTATGTTGTAATTCTACTGAAAATTTTAATTTAGTGAACCTCTTCCTGACTTGGACATATTTGTAGTGCAACGTTGCAAATCTGGCATTGAAATGCACCTTTTGGAGCATCACAGCTGAACTTCATTGACATGGTAAAATCAGTGAAGCACAGCTACAGATGGGGGAAGGTGGAAAAGTTAGGGATACTAGTGCTAAGGTTCAAGAGAAGTCCTGTTAGAAGTTATTTGATTGCTAGAGAATGTCTGGTGGAGTTACGTATATGTCATTATTATTGTCATTTTACGGGGAAAATTTTATGTCAGAATGCATACTACAAATTACAGTTGCAAACTGTTTTATTATCCTTTCTTTACAGTATGCAAAATATTCTTTAAAGCAGTTCGGTAATCATGTTCTGTGGAAAATAGTTTGGAAGGTAGTGCTACAGAGGAGAGAAGAAGGTCTGTTTCTTCTCAAAGGGAGAAAAAAGAAGAAATTGTTAAAAGTTTTTTGAGAAACCTGTTTAGAGGGAAGGTGTGAACGCTAGTTTGTCTGCCTAATGACCAAGAAGTAATTGATGAATTTCAGACCTGTGACTCCTAACTAGCAGTCATTTGCTTCAGTGTCTAATCAGTATAGACAAGTTTAGAAGGAAAAAAAAAATACCTCACGTGATCTGAAAAAAAATCCCTTAAATTTGCTATTTTTGGTAGTGCTGTAATGTTCCTTTGCCATTTAACATATTCAAGCGGTGTATTTTTTTTCCCTTTGAAGCAGGCCTGTTCTAGAACACTGTAATAAATTCGCTTCCAGAAGTCAGTCTTGTGAACAGGATAGTACATCTTCAGGTAATGTTTAAAGTTGTTATTTTCTTTCATTTTATGTATCAACTTCTTATAAGTTGTATTTCATGGTTTAGTAATTTCTTAATGTTGTACTCTGCTTGTCCAGGGTAAGAAATGCAGATTGTAATGGCTCTGGTCACCTCTGCCAAAATCCATGATACAGTATTCAGGCTTTACTCTGTGTTAGCTTTGGAAGGACAAGCAGTACGTGGTTTGGCATTAGGTCTGCCAGGATGAAGTTATCTTTCCAGGATACTTTGAATACAATTTTTAGTCTTGGTTTGTACCAGTTTGGTGTGTTGCCATGTGATGGTACTATATTTGATCACTTCAGGCCAAATTGTACACCTTTATGGAATCATGGCTGGTTTGCCTAAAAATACTTTGCTTTTTTTCCTTTTAAGTTCCCCTACATAAGTTGCACATATTGTCATAATGAGTATGAACCCTAGGGAAATGAAGTCTTTTCATTAGTGTTTTAGAGCCAGTTGTGGATGTTACTCATTCATGCAGTGTTTTCTTCAAAGACGTAGTTTTATATGTGTTCTGATAAGAAGTTTGTTCTAAAGTCAGACTTGAGTGGTATAAAGCTGAATGACCTTTCACTATGAGCATTAAAATGGTATGCGTAATTATAATTTGCCAGTGTTTGTTTTATCAGAGGAATGGGCCTGGGAAATATTTACTTGAATGTATAGTTTTAATGCAATTTTCAGGCTTACATTGCTTAAAAACTAATTGCACATACTGTTTTATCTACACTGGGTTCCATGTATGTTTAAGGGAAAAAGGACTTCTGCTTGTATTACCTTTGGTTGCTTCTAGTGGGTGGAGTGAATAAAAGTCAGGAATAGTATATTCTTACAGTTGTGGGTTTTGAATGTATTTTCAGATAATTCTGAAGGATTGGACAGTCAAATACAACATCTGTTGTCAGACAACTTAGCAAGACATAAAATAGGTAAGATTATTTTAAAATATCTTAGTGTAAGTGCATAGACGCAAATGCATTTCCAACTTGATGTAAAATTTGCTGAAGGAGACACAGGAAAGCACCTAGAAATGAGTTCATATGTTAGTATTTACAGATAAGGCTTGGTAGTTCTTCAGTGTACATTAACCCTGCTCTAATTTTTAAATTACTTTTAAAACTTGTAGTATTTCTTTTTTATTACTGCATTCAACAGTTATCTTTTTAACTGTCACATTTTTGTTTTTCATTTAATATTGAGTCAGGACACTGCTCACAGTTCAGTGAGAGCAATAAGAGTTTGGTTTTACACAGTATAACTGAGGGTGCAAATAACCTGCCTTCTGTGGTGGTCTGAGTCCAGGTAGGATGGAGCAATGGGCAAGCATTCAATTGTAGTCCCATACTAGTATGTTTTATTGGGTTTTATTCCCTTCATTAGTATATTATGCACAACGCTATAGTTGTGTCTGCCTTCAAAAACTATTGCAGCAAGTTATTTACCATTTTTATTTTTAGCATTTAAATATTGACTAACTTGCTCTCAACTCTCAGGGGGCTTTTATTCTTTCTTACGAACACTAGGCTATTGAATCTTACAGTATTCATATATAGCAGCTTAAACAAATTGAAAGTTGAAACTAAGTAATAAGTAAGATAAATATCTGAGAAGTCTTGGAAATGTGTGGGGTTTCTGTTGGCAAAAGTGCTGCTCTCCTGGAACTTGGAGATTGGACTTAAGAATCTCAAAGCCAAGAGGCTGCTTATGCATTCTTTATTACTCTCCTCTTGCACTACCAAGGCAGTGCCTTTTCACTGTTGCTAATGAAATCCTTCACATTTAGGCAGGGTTCTTGGTCTTTGTTGAGAGTTTGTCTTCACAGTTGTGCAAAGCATTCAACACTGTCCCACATGACATCCTTGTCTCTAAATTGGAAAGACATCAATTTGATAGATGGATCACTCCATGGATAAAGAACTGGCTGGATGGCCACATACAAAGAGTTGTGGTCAATGGCTTAATGTCCAGCTGGAGACCAGTAACGAGTGGTGTCCCTCGGGAATCGGTGTTGGGGCTTGTCTTGTTTAACATCTTTGTCAGTGACAGGGACAGTGGGATTGAGTGTGCCCTCAGCAAGTTTGCCGATGACATCAAGCTGTGTGGTTCAGTTGATACGCTGGAGGGGAGGAATGCCATCCAGAGGGACCTTGGCAGGCTTGTGAGGTGGGCTGATGCCAGCCTTATGAAGTTTAACCATGCCAAGTGCAAGGTCCTACACCTGGGTTGGAACAATCCCAGGCACAGCTACAGGTTGG
>WYDI02007601.1:0-36107 GCA_009867235.2 Psittacus erithacus | reverse complement strand
GACTGGGTGTGTTGGGATGGAATGATGCCCCCCTCCCCCAACACATCTAGTTTAAAGCATCCTTGACCAGCCTGGCAGGCCTCCTACCAAAACTGCTCTTCAGACCAGCTCCACCAGCCCCCAGTAGACTTGGCCTACTAAATTGAGTCCCATATTCAATATACCCATCCCCCTGACTATTGCACCACCCTTCTAACCTTTTATTAACCTGGCCAATCCTCCTAGCCTTTTTAAGGTCCTCCCCTGTATCCTGGGAAACTGATGAAAAGACTGTCTGAGCTTTGAAGTCCCTAACCACCTCTCTCAGGGCTCTGTAATGGCAATGGTCTTTTCTAGCCTAGTTTAATTTATTATTCTATGCTGACTATCGTCATGTGGGCATGATTGGAGCTTCCTAGGAAATCTTCATTACCCTTTATGAGGTCTTTGTCAGAGTATTGCTAGGGTGGGTGCAGTTGCCACACAAACCCCACCCCATGTCGCACGCACTTCATAGAAAAAATGCCTGTAGTAAAGCAAGTTTCTAGGAGCAAAAGAAAGATTTTAGTAAACTGCTAAGATGGAGTGCCAGTCTGTCTCCTCACAGAGACGCAGACACTCCTCTGCTTTGTCAAATCTTGACATACATTAGTATACCAGACACTTATACCAGCAAACTCAGCACAGGGTACCATATGACATGCACCCTGAGGTGACTGGTTAATATAATTTTCTTCATTTTCAGTCAAGACATATTCAGTTTAATTTAGATTGCTGTTCCTTCTCTGCCACTGGGGCTTGTATCAAGCTTATACAGGGGATGCAGCAAGCTTTATTAGCATAGATATTAAAGTCACTCATTACAGGTGATATGGTCAGAGCAGGTAATCCAGCACTTCCTCTGTGTCACTGGGTAAATCTGTGCTGATCTTGATCTGAAACTGCATTTCTGCATCTAAAGATATAGTAGCTACAAACTACCAGCATCACCACAGAATAGTGGCTTAAATTCATTATATGTATTTGTGCTGATGCTTTTACCTGTAGAGATATTAAATGTAGAATAGCTGCCTATGTATTTCTGATACTTGCCTGTATTTTTCCTTATTGAAAAAGAAAGGTGTCTTCCTTATTCACTGCAAGTGTCCTTGCCTTGTCAAAGACACCTTGTTGTCAATATGTATGGTGTCAACCACAAGATATCCCAGTTAAGATTAGGAATGTATTAATTTCATATTTTACCAGCATTAAATGCAAATAGTGAGATGCAGTTACGCTCTTCAGAAACCTACAATCTCAGTCAACAAAACAGATAAATAGGTAGAAGAGGAACAGAGAATCAAGGAGGTGATGTGCTTGAAGTTACAAAACAAAGAAAAACCCAAGTAAAAAAGTCTTCAGGTCATCTAGTTCCCTGTCACTTGGCAATGATGTTCTCACTCACTCTGAAATAAAAATTGGTTTCTGCTTGCTACACTTAATGCCAATCTGATCAAACCACCATTCTGCAGCTGTTGCTGCTGCTTTTTTGCATGGCAAGAACAAACATGCTTCTCCAGTATCTGACAAAAGGGCAGTTTGAGAACCCCCTTGGTTAACGTATGTGAAATGAAATGATATGGCATAATTTATACCTGCATATTTGATAGTACCTTCTAACAGCTGGTGACAATATTTGCAGAGGCTCCTGGAGAGTGCTTGGAACCAATGGTCTGAGTCACAGAGACACTACCCAGAAGGTTAATAATCACTAGCTGTAATAAGTTGTCCACATTTCATGCTAACAATATAGCACTTGAAAGTCTTTTTTTTGATGAGCTGCCTTCTTTACAAAACTGTCTTTAAAGTCTAAGTTTATGTTCCTGAAAGACTCTCCAAATTAAACCCTATTTTATAGTGTTACACTCAATAACTTGATTTTGAGCGAAAAGGAAGCACATTTTCTATATGTGTACATATAAAGCCAAGTATTTATTGCTACTGTAATTGAAGTCTTAAAAGGCTAATTATTGTTAGTCTAGATCTTATTGTTATAGAAAAAAAATGAATTGTACAGTTAGAATATTTTACACACTAAAAGTCTCTGTAATGATACAGTTAAACTTGTTATACACACACGTCTTGCTTTCTACCTCTTTCCTGGAACTGTATTCACCCTTCCCCTGCTCTGAGTCTCTACAATTCCTTACTTTCTGTGCAGTGTTTCAAGAGATTAGAATATGTTGTAAATGCAAATGAAAAAGGAAGGCTGAGAAGGGTTGAGAAGGTAATCAGATTTACAGGCAGGGAATAGCTGTACAATTCTTTTATATATATATGTACATGTATATTTTTTTTTAGGTGTTCCTGCAGGCCTAGTTCTATTAGCCAGACCCATGGTTTTCTCCTCTTGCAAAAGTGACAAACGGACAAACAATCAAAAGGAGTGAAACCTCACAAATAATTCTTATTCCTTTTGATAGGAAGAAGGATACGCACATTTTAAGTCCTCTAGAGCTTGGCCATTTTGCTTTCTGATCTGAATATCTGACTGGGTTCAGGTAGCTAGTAACCTGATAAAAAACTTGCAGAGCTTTTCATTATCAGAAGTAGACTGACAACACTGATACACATGGACTTTGTAGCAGTCTTTATCGTGGAAATTATCTACAAAGTAATCTAATTGAGAAAACAATCATGCATTTTAAACCTTGAACCACAAGAGCATCATCTGCTGTGCTCCCCAGAGTTCCTGTGGAGCTCCAAAGTGCTTCTGATGCAAGCTTCCATTCCTTAACTTCAGCAAGATTCCCATTAGCCACGTTAGAATCATGGACAAACCTACGACAGCCTCCATTCCTTAAACTTACCATTTTCTCCATCAAGGGATGTCATCAATTTTCTTGCAGTCTGAAGCTAGCCTTGTAGTGTCTGAGAGTTATCTTGGATAATGCCAGAGGAATTTACATCATTTTAAATATCAGGGCATTTGAACCATAATGTGCAGATAATTAAGCATAAATATTAGTACAATTCATTCTTTTAGGAAGGTAATCTGTGCATATGGTTGCCACAATAGAGGAGATATATTTTCCTACCTGTTTAAGTATATAATCAAAGCCTTCTTGAAAATGGCTAAGTATTTTTAAAATTTCTTTATCTCAGTAAATGATGCTAACAATATTACCTAACAATCCTTCTTTTCTTCTAGGGACAAACTGCTTATCTGCCCACACCAGATGAATTGTTTCCAAGTCCTTTCCAAGTGTGAATCTAGAAATGCAAGATGATAGCTCTGGACACAGAAACTTTTTTCTCCCTCCAGCTCTGCAGTTTCCTTGGAAATCAATGTGTTGGCAGATGACTCCTTTGGTCAGGCAGCAGGTTCTGCCCTTGGTTGTTCCTGCTGGGTATTTAATTCTATTGTCAGTTAGAGCAATTGAATGCACTCTTGTTCCTTTTTCCTTCATGATGAAAGGGGATCAGCTTGCCAAATTCACTTCCTCCTTTCATCTGTCATCTGACTTTCTAATTTTTGCTGTCAGACATGTAAGAGTTATGGGGAGCTCAATCCTATGAGACTAAACAAGTCCTCTTTTTCTCTGCACACTTTGATAGAAGTCCCAAGTCCTCGAGAACTGTATGTGCATGTATGTGTGTATGTGCATGTATGTGTGTGTGTGTATGTGTGTGTGTGTGTGTGTATGTGTGTGTGTGTGTTTGTTTTTCCTAAGGAATTCAAAGTTATGGATAGGTCACTTAGAAGTATGTATTAGCAGATACAGACTTGTTTCTTTCTCCCCAGAGCTTTGTGCAGCAAAATATATGCACCGTGATTCCACCAGTCATAATTTGCTCTTCATTCTGCTGCAGCAATTTTCACAAGCTGTTCCTTCCTACTCCTGCAGCTAGGACTTCTGTTTTAACAGTGATCCCTCTGGTTCTGGTCTAGCAGCTTACTATATGCATTAAATCTATATTATTAGGGACTTCTAGAAGGTCTGCTAAACATCCCTTCTTGATATATTATTTTTTTTCTTCCAAATGCAATAACCAAAGAGAAAGGGTTGTTCTAAGCAGCCTAACAGGACACTCTGGTCACTGAACATACAGATATATTATTTTTAAAAGTAGCTCACAGATAATTTTAAACATTAATCACTGAAAGAGTTATTGATTGAATATTCTTCTATAAATGATAGAGTTTACTAAAGAGTGCCAAAAATTATACAGTCTGATGAAACCCAGAATGATATGGATGTTGAATAATGAGTATGCTATATAAAATTCAATCAGTTCTAGACGGCAATGACTTTGAAATATCAGAGAGAACTAATGTCTCTCTCCCATAGGATTCCTGTTTAGAGACGATGGGTTTCTGATTCATAATTCTGCTATGCAGCATTTGGGCAAAGAAACTGGCTAAAGCTCAACAGCTGAAAATGAGGAATTCTCAACTTTTTGCTGATGCTAGTGTTACATTCAAAATACCAATTCAGCTAATAAAGATTATACTTCAAGTTATGGGTGATAGGAGAGAAATAAAGGGAAAAAAAAGCTTCTTCCAGTGTAAGAACAGCCAGATCATCATGGTATATTTCAAATTCTGCAGATTAGAGTATCTCTCCAGTCAGCATTATACTCAAGTCATTTGAGTATCCACAACTATTTTTTTTTTCAGATGTTTTTAGTAGCAAATTCATACATTTTCCGTAATGCATCAAATATTTCTATAGATTTCCTCCATAAATTAAAAAAAAAAAAATACTGAAAATGTGGTTTCCCTTAATAACTGCAGTGTATCTTTGAAGAAGGTATCTCTGAAAACTACAAATCATGGGTATATTAGTGTTTCTGAGTCTAACTCTGCCTACAGCTCTGGTATTGCAGATTTTGAGTGCATCCAGCACCCTGGTCGCCAGAAAAATCGAGTCGTCATATTCTCAGCTAAATTTAGAAATGAAGGAATCTAGGATAATTGAAAAATTCAGATGCTTCAAATATGAATATGGTACTACCCTGTCAATAATGCCTTCATAGTCAGGCCATGTTGGTATATATTAAATTATTATTGCTCCTTTTTTGAAGAGTAGAAAATCACATTTTAAAGGTTTTGGGGGTTTTTTTTAGGTTTAGGTTTGGGGTTTGGGTTTGTTTCTCTTTTATTTTTTTTCTTTTTTCTTTCAGTTTGGTTTAGGTTTTGTTTTCTTAGATATCCTGCTTTACAATAATATTTGTGTATTTTTATGTCAAATACTCTGACATGTCTGGCACTCTTAAATCTCTTGGGAGGGACACAGGCTCTGAGTCTTGATAGAGAAAGGTTCCACAAAGCCTTTAACTCCACAGTTCCATGCAGAGAGCATTCAAAATGCCAGATTAGGTGCTGAGACACCTCTTGTGCCATACATTCAATTCCAAATGGCTAAAATAGAGTTTCCATAGGTTTTATGCTATACCGGGAAAAAAAAATCCAAAACAAAAATAAAAATAATTGTGAAACCTGAAATAAAATGGCTATAATTTTGCAGCCTAAACCTGGTTGACTAAACCTCCGAGAGAGGAGAAAGGGGGAAAACATTAAAAAAAAAAAAAAATTCTTGTTAGTTTTGAGTCACTATATGTTACTTGCTGAGAAAGTCTCAAGTAATGTATCCAGTTTGGGACATTAAGGATTCTGTAAAATCTAAACACCTTATAAAGAAAGTGAAGGAGAATAATACTGTTTCCTGACTTTGGGTAAATTTACTTCACTTTTTTGGGACATTTTAACACCTTAATTAGAGCTCACAAACACTAAGAAATGTGATGCTGCACAAAGAATTAAAAGAAAAAAATATCCCAGACATTTTATTAATGCTGCTTATACTTTCATGACTTTAATATTTCTTAGAGACAACATGAGATGCTTACCTTCAGGCCACAGACCTGTAACACTGATCTAGGCAAGTGATGCGGACCAAAACCAAAAGGTGAGCTTAGAGTAGCCCCAGCAAGGGGACTGTCACAGCCCATTCCCACCCAACTCCTCCCAGCCATCAGGCCCAGGCATTTTGGCAGAGATGGCCTGCTACCTGCTGCAAACACCTGGCTATGAGTAACTACTGAGGATGAGTAGTTGATGTTTTTGCTTGCTTGTTATTGTTCACTTGTGTTGTGCATTTTCTAACTTCTGGTGTGTTAGGATTTAAACCTTGCAGATGGTCCACATAATTCTCCAAACCAGCATTTACCCACAAACTCAATAGTGGCCTGTGCTGGACAATTTCTGTAAAGGTCACTGGGATAAGCATTATGTGCAAGCAAGATAATAGAGCCCATGTTTATCTCATTGAGTTGAAAAATTTACAGTGAAGTTCGAACAGCTGTAGTACTTTGTTCAGTCACCAGTGTTGAAGTCTTACATAAGTCTTACTGAATGAAAGACACACTGACAGATATTTGTATTTTTGGTTAATGGACAAAAAGGGGATAAGTGGAATGGAAATGATGCTGACACACTCTGTAAGCTTCCTGGATGGCACCCCTCATGGGTATAATGGCAAGCCACCAACGTATAGAAATAAAGAAAAATCAATAGTATTATAACTACATAGTGAAATACACACTATTTCCCATTGAAAACTAATTTTAGGTTATGGGAAAATTCAATACATGTATCTTGGGCCATAGAAGGAAAGACAAAGAAAGACAAAGAAATAAACAATGACAAAATTCCCAGCATCAGTAATAAGCTACACAAACTCACCTGAATTATTTTTTGGGGGGTAGAAAAAGATAAGGATGATTTTTAAGCACAGCCGGTAACTCAGAACCACGCAGCTGCTCACTCAGTCCCACCTTTTCTTCCCCCCGCCACTCCTGGAGGGATGCAGAGAATCGAAAGAATGTAAATCCCACTGGTTAAGATAAGAACAGTCCAGGGGGAGCTTCATGTGGGGAAAGATGTAGGACTGCCTGATCTTGCATTAATCATGCATCTGAGGCTGCTGAAGGGGTCTATTTGGAAAACAAACACAAACAAAACCAAAACACAAAGAAAACATGCACAAAAAAAAATAAAACAAAACAACAAACAGTATCAGAGAAGTGCTGAAGGACTTCCAGCCTCATAAATGCAATGAATACAAATTAAATGAAAGAAGTAGTACCAGAGATGCTGTTGCTCTATTTCCCATTTGAGAAAGACTTAATTTAGAAAATCTTAATCCTTTATATTGCTGGAAATGACACACAAAAAAGGTAGTTGGTCACAAAGGCAAAACATTGCTTCATGCCTGAAACCCTCAAGCTGTTGACTCTTGCTTACATTCAGTAGCAGAATTAGAAGTAGATGAAAAATGGGATAATACTTTTCTTTAATCTGTCAGCACATTTTTAACAATATTGGATTTTGCTGCCTGTCTTGGGAATGCAGGACTGGAAGTATCTATAGAGAACAACTTTGTAATAAAAGTTTAATCCATGGAACCTTACCATCACACTACAAGCCACCAACAAGTTAAAGTAACCTTATGACCTCACATTCTTGAGAAGGTTTCTTTTTTTCCATAATTTTAAAGTGTAGTAAGAGGGATTGTGGACATATTTGCAGTTTCTTCTGTCAGTCTTTCAGATCAACATAAACTGTACATGGAGTGATGGAAGGAGAGAAAGAAAGGCAGCTTTTAGAGATGCAAGAGCTGATCTCTTTCTTTTCAGGAGCTCAGACTCTCTGCTGAGTCCAAGACTATAAGCACAAGCAAGCACACATAATACCTGCATAATTGTACTTCAAAAGAACCAGGTTTGATGAACTCAGAAAGAGAAACCTTCAACAAATAATAGCAAAGCATAGATTGATTCTGACCAAAATAGAGGCAATAATAACTACAGCAATAACAATGATGATGAATGATGAGCTAACAACAACAGTAATAATAATAATACATCTTTACACTTTTGTTCTAAACATTATTGTAAGGTTCACAAAGCTGTAAGCATTACTGAGGTCCAGGTCAAATCTTCACTCTTTTTCACATGCAGATCGAAAGCATGTAACAAAGCAGAAGAAAGTGAAATAAAGAGGAAAATGCCATTATTAGTTCTGAGGTCAGATCTGATTGTATATGTGAATAGAAAAATAAGCATGATCTGACCTAGTGTTTTGGAAAGATGTGACATCTCCCAAAATTTCTCTGATTGTATTTCTTTCAATCTAAATGGATGACCTTCCTCATTTCTTTTCATAAGAATGACTGAAGCAAATTTTAAAGAATATCCTGAATTTCCTGTACTATTTATTATGCTTTATTATTTATTAACTTTTGCTTGGTGTAGACTGAAAAACTTTTAAGGAAAAAATTGACAGTTCCAAGCTGTAAAAGATTCTATATAGCTACGTGGTATAATTTCCCTCCCTCTCCTCTATTTTAGCCTGCTGCTTTAAGTCCTGTTCATATCAAAATACACATAAAAATCTGCCTCTTTAGCAAGTGATACAGTCCTTTTTTTTTTTATTTGGTTGTATATGGCCCTACCTTTAATTTTTCTCTAAAGGAAGAGCCAATAAGAAAAACCAAACAAAGCAAAACAAAGAAAACCCCTCAACCTTTTAAAAGTTTTCATTTTAGTAAAGTTTAATCAAGGTAATGAATCTTATATTTACTTTCACCTTGTTATGACCTTGAGATGTGGCTTATCATTGCAGGTCAATGTTTTGCACATATGAGAAACAGAAGTATCCATAGATGCACCAAAGAAAGTACACATCTTTGGTTTTTTGGTGTGCAGTGTTAATTTCCTTACCAAGAAAATTTCCTTGAAAGTTGTTAATGCATATATACATAATATATATCTACCTGTGTATATGTATGTGTGTGTTTTTGAGCGTGAGTGTACAATTAATTTGCTAGTGTTTTTACTAACAATAAATAGATTTTAAATGAAAAATTTTGTTAGTTCTTGGAGTTTTTTTTAAATGTGTCTATAGTTTAAAAAACTGAAGTTATTCCTCTGGAAAATGGTATCTAGTTTAGCATTTTTCATTCTTCTGATATTTTAAGTTATTTCATATTCTTATTCTTAACATTTGCTTTCAGAATTTTTTTATTCGACTTTTCAGATTTTGTAGGCCAGGTTATACACCATTTTCATATTTGTTCGTATAAGGGGAATGCATAACAACAATACAGTTAATGTTATCAATATTTTAGCTATGGTCCATAGCCATTGATCAGTGTTTTAAAGCAAAAATATGCTTCATAACTACAGTTTTCTTTAAATTCATGATATTAATATGAACAGTGAACTTACCTGCACAATTTGGTTTTTTATTACTATTATGCTAGCTGGCTAGAAACCAACATAAACTGAGGAATGGTAGCTGAATAACAGCAAAACATTACTTAGCTGTGTGTATTTGTTCTTTTTTGGCCTAAACATCTGAAACAACACTACACAAAAATACAACAGTGAAACAACGGCATATATTTAGTAGAATTTTAATACAATTTTAGGAGAATAATCTTACTGCAGGAATCAACTTTAAAGCCCAAAACATCTTCATGCAAAATTAATATAATGCTATGACCATGATAATGCACAAAGAGTTTTTGTTGTTTCCAAACACTCACATCCTGCCTGTGTGCCGGTGGATCCATGGTCTGTGTAGTGTATTGCATTTCATGGATGATGGAGAAAAATGTGACATAGTATATCTTCAAAGTACTTCAGAAGCAGTTTTCACCTTAAATCAAACACATTTCACACTTACCTTTTTTTTTTCTTTTTAATACATACTTACAGAAGCACAAATTCTCTCTGTTAAGTATTATTGTCATCCTCACTGTTCTCAAAGGTATCTTCATAGCACGAAAGTCTGAAAAGACAACAAATGGAGGCTTAAGAAGAGTTGTTTTTTGGGAGTGAGGGTTTGTTTGTTTGGTGCTTGTTTTGATTTTTTATGGAAAAATCTATCCATGTCTCTTGCCTCAAACAGCTTCTTATTTTTTTGTAAGGTTAAAAGAATAAAGCTAGGCCCATCTACATGCAGTAAAACTTATCAATGTTAAAAAAGAGCCTTATGCAGTTTCCCAACATTCTGCAATCATTATCAACTCCATTTACATTTCCCATCAGAGATGCTCCCAAATGTGTGGAATTGGCAATCGTTTTTTAGAACTCTAAAAGTGAGATAGCAATGTTCCATTTATAAAAAGAACTTTGAAAAGCTGGCCCTGGATTATGCTTTGCACAATCAGCCTAATGGATTAAGAAGCTAATTTACAATATAAAGAACCTAAAATGTCTGAGATAAAACCTTGATTACAGTTACAGTCTGTGAAAGAGATGACATCTGTTTCTGCCTGAGACTATGATTTGGGCTCAGTGGGTAAAGGAAGATGCTGTTAGTTCTAAGGCAAGTTATAATAAAATGTGAAGTTGCTTTCAGGTTCTACAACGCATTAGTTTACAGATTGGATCTTCTTCTAGAAAAAAATGAAGCATCAGTCTGTGCTTCATTTACCACTTATCCCTCTAAAGCATTGATTTTTTTGCTGCTTCCCATGAGTTTATTTTGTAAATTGAAAGTGCAGTGTAGACATAGTATTCACATGTATGCAATAATGAACTACTCTGAAACATCTAAACAATACGCAGAGGAACTCAAAAACCTCTTATTGCTTCTAATTATCTAAAGCCTAGTAGTATAAAAATACCTTGATAGATAAGAAAATATAAAGCACTTAATTTTCTCTTGACAGTGTTTTAACAGAACAAGAACAAAAAAAAATTTAAACATTTCTTTCTGTTGGCATAATTCTACCAACTCCAAATATTGCCTTGAGCTTTGGTCTTTTATTAACACAAAGTCTCAAAGGGCAATTGTTTAAAAACATCTGGTGTACACTTTGTTGATCAGTTTTAAAAAACAATTTGCTGTAACTTGCCATACATATCTACAATACTGGATCTGGGTTTCATTCGGAGGTTTCCAATATCAAGCTCCAGTGAACACCAAGCTCAGCTTGAGGGTAAACTTTGGAATTAAATTATGCTTGGGAAAATTCTGCTACTCATTTATATCAATGTTAACCTGTATTTTACAATGGTGCTACAGACGCTTCTATTCAACTCAAAACATAGTATTAAGAAACTGTGGAATAAAAGAAGGAATATCACATTTTCATCTAGTTTCTTGAGAAATACATGTGTTACTTTTTGTCCTTTTGAAAAATCCCAGCTACTCAAAATGGTTTTGTCTTGTTATGGTTTGGGGTTTGGTTATTTTTTTTCTTCAATAAAACTAAAAGCTATGTTTATTATTATTTATCAAAAATAATTTTAAGAATTTTTTCTTTGAAAAGTTATGTCAGCTTCACCTTCCGAAGAGAGGTTGTATTATGAAAAGTTTGAACCCAGACATTTACATTTGATATAATGCTTTAGGTGATTTTTCTTTTAGTCAGCAATTCCTCCCCAAAGGTTTCGATGTAAATAAAATTTAAGGGATTTTTCAGTTGTTTTTTTTGGGTCAAAAAATTAAATACATGTAAGTTTGATGAAAAAAAATATGATTGCTTTTATTCTTCAATGACAGATATTTTACTTCTTGTCTAATCTTTAGACCAAATTACTATCCACCACTATACAGCCTGTGAGATCACAGGCTAAATGGTCAAAACACTAGACCAAGAGATGGGGCATGCACTTTATTTACCTGAATCCAGTGTTTTCTGCCTACATTATTGGCAAAACAGCTCCCAAATTCACAAGATACTAGTTATATAAAACCTTTACAGTTTGGAAGACAAATGTTTACTTAAAATAGTTGCAAAAGTGCATATGGAAGGGAAAAGACTCAGAGAGAGCTGAGTACATCACCTCTGTGACGGAGAATTCCTCACAATGCACAGAGCTGTGTCCCAGAGCTGTTATGCTGAAAGCCTGTAAGGACCCTACAAGGTGCTAGCACTTCAAGAATGAGATAGTCTCTAGTCATTTGGGGAACATGGGTATCTCAAAAGTTAGAGATATTCTCTGCATCCTTTAAACTATGAGTTGATGTTGGTATTTGCTTCTTAGACTTTCAGTTTCTCTCCCATGGAGAGAAAGGACATAGTGGGAATGGCTGCCAAGGTCTAGTAGGTGAGAAAAAAGATTGGTGTCCAGTTCTGCCTGTCAGTCCTGCTGTGCAGCGTGGCAGTTAGCAAAAAGCAAGACACAAAGCAGTAGACAAGCAGCTGCATAAAAGAAGGAATGTCCATTGAAATTTTACATTTTCAATGACCTCTACAGGAAAAATCGGAAGTAGTTGGAAAGACAATGGTCCTTACTTCTAATCATAACAACTGTCTTGATCTGAATGCAGCATTTCAGCTTTTACCACACTATGTTTTTTCACATGCCATGTGAACTTGACGCACCTTTGACCTGTGAAAACTGTTCAGAGGAACAACATTTGCTTGGAAGCGTCTTTGTGACACTCTAACAGATTGAATATACCCAACATTCAGGTGGTTCTTGATCCCATTTTGGACGGCAAATGATCAAAAAAAGCGAGAGTGATTTGAGTGATTAGTATATCGTAGACCACAGATGTGAGATTTGCGAAAGTCCATGAAGCTTTTTATGTTGATGATAAAAATGAGAGGTGACAATGTTCTTCCTGCTCTTGTTCATTTTGAAGTAGTTATCCCTGAGTCTGCTGAAATAAGAGAAAGCAATGTTTTGTAATTATATGTATTTTTCAAATGACAGAAGTGACTTATATATATTTTTTTTCCTGTTTCCACTGAAGTGTCAGAATGTTGTGATTCATACAGCGTTTCACTGTTATTTGGTGTGCAACTGTGATGCAGAAAGAGCATCTACTGTTTTAAGCATTATTGGAGCAGATTTATTACACTTACAAGTTTATAAAATAGGTACGCCAACTTCTTCATCTTGGATCATCACTAAGACCTAATTTAGAGTAAAATATAACTCTTTAAACTCTGAATTTAGAGGGCAGAAATCACCTACAAAGTACAGTGAAGTACGCTCAGGAAATGTAAGCATTCATCATATGAGAGGTACATCTTCTTTTGAAATACCAGGAAATACAAAAACCACAATACTCTCCAAAGCCAGGTAATTTAGTCAGTCTCTGCTCTAACATGATCTGAGATGCCCAAGGGAATCCTATAATTGTTAGTCACTACATAAACATCAAACTTGAAGAGCAGTTTAGTAATGCATCAGACAATTATCAGATATCCATTACTGTGACATGCTATTTGCATTACCTTTATTGATTTGTCAGTTTTAGCATATGCTTTTTTGCATTGCAAGCACAGCACAAGCTAATACAACCTCTAGCTTTAAAGTGGGACTATAATCATACTTTATGTCTCATTTTTCATAATCCACAGCAAAAAAACAAGTTTTAATTCTAGCATTTTTACATTCCATATCAAAAAAGCAACAGAAAATTACATCTGATGAAAATGTGAGCCAAACAAGTAGCGGGGGCAAATGTGTGCTTCTGCATTTCACTTCATACGCTGGCACACCTTCATCCCCTGGAAGATTCTCTCAGAAATGCTAAAGGAATCTTGATTATGGCAATAGGGTTGTCTTGAGAGGCAAAGATAAAACCACACCTGGAATATCTCTAAGTATAAGAGGAAATGATATCTTGAATAGTTTTCTAAGTCAACTCTGTAAATGATGAGTGACATAATATAGATCTGGAAAAGATTTTTGCTTTACCTTTTTTGTATTGAGAAAATACAATGTTGTTTACATCTTGCTTAATTTTAAGGAACAGATCTCTAATACCTTCAACCTTTGAAAAATTAGTATTTTGCAATGTAGCCTTAGTTGGATTTAAGGTTCCTGTATGTAGTTTTTTGGTTTTTCTTTTTTTTTTTTTTTTTTTTTTTTTGGTAATCTCTGCCTTACCAGCAATTTTCTGTTGTTATTTCAATCATGAAACCTCTAATGTGTAATAGTGCTGGTTACAGCTTTACTACAGTCACTTTGTTCTCTCTGCAACTGTCACATATATTAAAAAGACAACAAAACAAAGCCAAAACCCAAACAAAACCACCCCTTCTCCCATGGTAAACTCTCAAATTTATTCTGACACAGTTATTCAATTTCTAGCAAAAATGTTGTTTCCTATTAAGACATTTACTCATGTCTCACGCATTGCTTTTTTTCTGAGCATTTAATGGTGAATCTGTTAATTCACTTATGAATTCAAATGAATTAAAGCTGGCTTCTTTTGGATATTAAGCATGTGTGTCAGTTCTTCACCTCAAAGGATTTTAAGAGTAAATTATGCAGGCAATTGCATCTTTCCATTATATTAATTAAAATATTTTAAATAAGCTATATTTCAAATGGTTATTAAGAGCATACTTTAATCTCAATTGTTGTATTTAAAGGTTATAATTATGTAGGATTTATAGGTTTTTGTCAACAAATTAGAGAACTCTTAAGGGAGATATTAAGACATCTTAGTTACAGTAATCATTTCACCCTTCTTGTGTACATTTAATTGCTTATGGTGATTTTCTAGATTCTGACAAGCCTATTAGAAGGAATAAATTAACCCAGCTCTTCATAAAGTCTAGATCTCAATAATACAGCTTCATAAAAAAATATTAGCAAACACAGCTCTAAACCATCAGCAAATGCACTGAATGTTTTCTGTTAAAATTCCTTTTAGCGCAAAACTGTTTTCCACAAAATTTAAAATAAGCAAACACAGGAACAGACCAGGAGCATGTAATCTGCTTCAGAAATTGTAAACAAGAAATTCAGTATAGCTTGCTACTGGTTCCTGGAAAGAACAAGAGAAACAGCAATTTATTTCATTTGTTGAAACCTGGTGCCATTTAGATGGAGTTGAACTGTGCATTCTGAGTATAATAGTTCACAGCATAGCATAACATGCATTTTCTGTGTTAAAAGAAGCAAGCAAGCAAACACACACACATACACACACACACACAAACCAAACAAAAAAACAACAAAACTGAAGCAAAATCTAAGCCACAATGAATTGAAAGCAAGCACGGGAAAAAACAAACAGGCAGAATTGAGTCAAACTTTCAATAAATTTACTCATAGCTGACCATTATCTTTGCATCTTAATGTGAGGAAGGTCTTTTTTCCTTCTGGTTTTCATTTTTTTATAAAGTAAAATTAAAATTCTTAATCACATCAAATTATTTATATCTGGGATCTTTTGAGCAAGTATCGTCATCATAGACACCCTGTCTTTAGTAAAAAATGGAGCTTTGCTGGCATCTATATGACATCAGCTGACATCTATTTCCAGTCCTTATTCCTTCTAACCCTAAATTGGGGTTGGTTTTTTTTTTTTAAATCTGGAGGGGATATGTCTTCACTTTCTATGGGAAAGCAGTGAACCTTCTTGCCACAAGTTTAAAAGTAGAAATGCATATTAATTTCTCTCCCTTTCTCCTTCTTCTTCAATTCAGAACATTAAGCAGCAGTTTTAGCAAAGAACTAGTGGCTCAATATTTTCTAGTCTAATGAATACTCATTTCCTTTCAGTGACCAAACCCTCTCAGAGAGTATGTTGTCTTCTGTTTTGCAGCTGATATGGTCCAGATTAGGCAGTCATAAGAAGCTGATTCTTGCTGACTACAGTCAGTACAGCAGCTAGGCACTATGTGAAATAGTCATTCATTCCCCTCTAAGTTGGATAATAAGAGTCAGTTTTACTCCAGTGACCTTTGCCCTTACATGTTCTGTCTGAATTAATAGAGATTGAAGGCTGTGGAAGTTAAGTTCATACCGATGGCTTCTTCGAACAATTTCCCCCCTCTTTCTTTTAATACACAATTTAAACCTAACAGAATTTCATTAGCGATGTTCTTCCAAACGTCTGCAGTTTTTCAGTTAAGGGGTTTTGCTGTGTGGTTCTCCAAATTCTTCCAATAGACACTTTCTGAGAGCTAGAAATAGCACTTTTCCCAATGGAAAATGCACCAACTTGGCTCCTTTGGCAAGAGAGATTTTCAGCAGAGTGGCTAGCATCTTCAGTCAGATTCAAACACAGGCAAAAACAACTTTCCATCTCCATCCTTATGGGATCTATTAATGCTAGTTTCTTCACAGCAGTCAGAGTGAATTGTTACCGATACATCTCTCTTCGGCTAAATTTTCCAATGTCCAAAACCCCTTTTATCCTGTTGACTCTGGAATAGTTGTCTAACTTCTTTATAATTAACTAAAAAATATAGCTAAAAATATAAAAAAGAAAAAATAAAAATATAAATATAAAAAATAAAAATATAGCTAAAAATAGCTAAAAGCCACTCCAAAGTCCTCATTACTGCATTTCTGCAATTACTGCTTTTCATAGTCTCAGCAGTGGAACACTTATTTGTAGTCTGCCTGATCTGTTTTGCTGAACTCCTTCCCCAGTTATCAGCTTCTGTACAAAGACTCACAAAGACAGACATACATGGATAAGTGCATACACATTCATGTTTCATTCCCTCACTTTTTGATTGAAATCTTTTTTCTGATAGATAGTGTGAAGAAATCAATTCCACACTGCTATCAAATCTGAGCACCCATGCAGCAATTTCTGATAAGTTTCTGTCTGCTCTCTGTCATCTTAATTGCACTGTCATTCATTTCACGGCTTCACTTGCATGTTGTGACTTACATTTTCTTCTTTCAGTTTGTGACCCTTAATTTTCTATTATGTATAGCTCTGAAGTAATTTTCTGTATCTGTCTGCAGTGAGAATCTGCTAAAGAGAAGACTGTGCTAAGGGAGTTGTATCAATTGACTATTTTTTTCTTTTTTTTTTTTGTAATTTCTGCTTTATTTTCCCAGTGGTGAGTTAATGTCTGTTTAGGTGTTTTATTAATATTTTGAATAGTGTGCAGGTCTGAAGTCAGAGCTGTCAGGTTTTTCAGCATTACAGAATACGTGAGTTGACATATGAGTTTTCATATCGGTAACATGGATCACAAAACTGTCTTTTGTGGATCATCATTTTAACAGTATCTCTAGATACGTAAAGATTGATACTCTGTGGGGGAGGGATGCCATCCACAGGAATCTTGAAATGCTTGAGATGTGGGCCAGTGCAAACCTCAGCAAATTCAAAAAGACCAAGTGCAAAGTCCTGCACCTCAATCAAGGTAATCCCAAACAGAACTACAGGCTGGGCAGATGCTGGACTGAAAGCAGCCTTGAAAAAAACGACTTTGGACTACCGGTTGACAAAAAGCTGAACATGAGCTGGCAGCGTGCCCTCAGAGCCCAGAAAGCCAAGTGTATGCTGGGCTACATAAAAAGGAGTGTGACCAGCAGGTCAAGGGAGGTGATTCTTCCCTCTGCTCCAGTCTTGTGAGATACCTGTTGGAGTATTGTGTTCAGTTCTGGGGCCTCCAGAAAAAGGGGACTTGAACCTGCTAGAATAAGTGCAATGAAGATGATCAGAGGGCTGGGGCACCGCTCCCATGAAGACAGGCTCAGAGAGTTGAGTTTGTTCAGCCTGGAGAAAAGAAGGCTAAAGGTGACATCATAGCAGTCTGCCAATGCCTAAAAGGGGCCTACAAGAAATCTGGAGAAGGATATTTTAAAAGGGCATGTAGTGATAGGATAAAGGGTATGGCTTTCAGCTGAAATATGGTAAATTTAGATTAGACATTATAAAAAATTCTTCACTATGAAGGTGGTAAGACATTGGAACAGATTTCCCAGAGAAACTGTGGATGCCCCATCCCAGGAAGTGTTCAAGGCCAGGCTGGATGGGGTTTTCTGGTGTCGTGGAAGTTGTCCCTACCCATTGCAGGAGGGCTCAAAGTAGGTATTTAAGGTCCCTTCCAACCCTAACAATTCTCTTATTCTAATGTTTGGACTTTTTTGTTTCTTTTTTTTTTTTTTCATTTTTGTTATTTAAAGAGGGGATGGTAAGAAGAATCTAAATTTGTCTGTAAACAGCTTTGCATGGAAACAAATTTTACCTCTTAAAAAATACCTCAGTAACCCTCATTTGCCATTAACAATCAGGAAAGAAGTTTTCTCACCAGCCTACATGTAAACATGTATTTTCAAGTTTTAAATCCATATTTCATAAATTTTGAGAATGCAATTCTAGGAACCTCTAGTGCAGCTCCCAACAATTATCACTGCTTTTCTTACTGTTGTACCTTAAGTCAGAGGCTGTCAGTGTAATAAGTACATACTATTAGTGGATAACCCTTCACTTCCCTACTTGCTCATTACTTTCTGTGTGTAGGTCTAAAGTTGATATCAGTTTAAAGAAAAAATATGAGTGTAGAATCTCACTAAATGAACATCTCAGTGTTGCAGTCTCCACTCTGCATTCACTTCCATGTATCACATGAGCTTTTTACACTGATTTAACTTTATACTGAAGGTGAAGGCAAATTGTCAGAATTTACATTTTGACTTTCACAGATGAATTAATAATTCTTCAGCATCATGATCCTTAGCCATTTATGAAAAGAATGTCTCATAAGAGTCATAATAATGACATCAGACATTTTTAGATTAAAATATGCTGTGAAAACGCCCATCTATTTTATTTTTCTTTCAGAGGCAGAAGAAAATATTTCATGTGCTTGCTTGAGGTCACCTGGTCAAATACCGCTAACTGTTCAGTAACAGCTTTCTTGTGCGAGTTAAGGCAAGTGACATATATTACCCTATTAGTAAAAATTATGTGGGTTTCTGGATTTTGGGAAGAGTTATAGGCTAAATCTATTAAAGAAGACAAGGCATTGAATTACTGTGATAGTTAAGACCATATAAATACAGAAGTGTATGATTTCCTTTCCTTTCTAAAAGCTTACAGATAGCCAAAATCCCCTGTAAGACTAGATGAGACTAGTAGACTCTTCAAACAAACTTCAAAGCTTGCTGAAAAAAGTTAGATTTTTTGGTAAATTAATATTTTTTAAAAAAATGGTAAGGCATCAGTATTCAGAAAAAGTAAAATTTCAAATTCAATATTTCAGAAAAGTGTCATGTGAATTAGCAGGCTTTCTTTACTAACATAACTGTTTTGTTATTCGTATGTGAGCATATAATCACATTTTCAGTCCATGCCTGGCACATCATAATGAATTTTCTTTATGAATTATTGACTGAGTCAGCTGAGAATGAGATTTCAGCTCATGAGAACTGAAATCACTGTGACATATCAGCAGGCAACTTAAACTTCACATTGAGTTTGCTGAGAAATCAACCTGAGTCAAATGCAGTCTTAGACAAAGAAAAGACACAAAAACCTGACAGACTGGTGAGTAATGCAAACTGGGTAATTGACATAACTGTCATGTAGCTCCTGTCAGGTTCCTGCTACAGTGCTTTGAAGTTATAATGCTTTTCCCTACTCCTTGTTGTGGCAAATGAAGTAGAAGTCTTAAATGGATTAAGAGGAGATTCTGAAGTTTGTTTCTTCTTGTCTATTTTTCCTTACAGTTTATTTGCAGAAGAACCTAGGAATAACTGTGCAGATCATTTAAAAACTACCATCTAGTCGAGCCTGAAGATGCTGATGGTCAGTAACAGATATGCAGGGTAGAGCATAATGTCGAGGCAACCATGCTATTAGAAAATTTCAGAGCCTTCTGGTCCTTGTACCTGTGCGATCACTTTACTCCTCTCAATATCTGTAAAACACTTTCACAATAAAATCCTTTGCTGTATGAAGTTGTTTGTTTGTTTGTTTGTTTGTTTAATATTTGCTTCTTGTAGGTAGAAATGACAACAAAAAGAATCAATTGCATCTTTTGGTAGAGATGGGTGGGACTATTCATTTCTTCTTCATGAGTTAACATAATTGTTACATTTGCTACTTTTTGTTTCACAATGATTGCAAACACAGTCTTAAAAACTTAAACCAAGGTGAACTGTGTCTTTTCCACCTTAGAAGAGACCTTGAAGAAGTTCAGGACAGAAGCCGGTTCACCTGAAGGTGAGACAGCACAACTAAAAATGAATACTCAGGCTTTAATTATTTTTAAAAAAATAACTGTCTTAAGAATGTCCTATTCTTAACCATTAAAATCTTTACCTTATTGTTAAGAATTTGGCAAATTTTCAATTGTGTGTAATTAATAAAAATTTACTTTTTAGTTTAAATCATACTTCTAAAAATTTTCACCGAACTATACCAGAGAAGTGCAGCAGGAGTTAATCTCAGTAGAGAATTTGAACCTTCTCTTTTGCATAGTTTGGAAGACTTTGTCCATGACAACATTGTAATTCTGCCTTTCTCAAAAATCCTTACTTTTTAATTTCTTTTGCAAGGAGCTTAAACTAAGCAACTGAAGTCCTTCCTGAGATATCTGGTGCATTTATAGTTTTTATTCAGTTGGAATATCACAGCATGGAGGGCTGGTCATAGTACTCTGTACAGGCTAATAGTCTGCTAAAAATGCGTGTGGTAGGTCTCCCTCTCCTGACCATATCTCAGAATGGTCTCCAATGTCAATATCCCTAGATCTAATTCAAGAATCTAAGTAGATCAAGGTTTAGGCATTAGAAATTTCTTTAACTTTAAACATCCTTCCAGCACATTGAAAGACCTCAGGATTTAACCTTCCAGAAATGTCACTGATCTCTGACAACAGTAGAGAATATTCATCAAGGTAAGTGCTTTTTGATCTAAATATTTCAGAAATTATGACTTTATAATATAATACTTTCTTCCATATAAAAGGTGCCTCATTTCTGAAAGTGAAATTCTACAAAAAGGAAATTCAGATTAAAAAGAAGCAGAAGAGACATCCAAAAGGGCAAAATATTAGAAGGCAGCATGAAGATTGCTTGAAGACATGATATTAGAAGCTCAGAATGTTTGTATAAGTGTTAGAAAAAAATTATTGCTTGAAAAGCTACAATGCTACTCTGCTTGACAGTGTTCCTATCTGAATGCCTGTAAGAGTTACTGTCTGGAAGCAAGTTTCACAGAAAATGAGGGTAGACTGAGTCTTCTCTGTGTATCTAGGTTTTTCCTCCTACAGAACCTCACAGTGACATAACATGTTCCCTGAATACATGGCCTTCCAAAATATAATTAATAAACATGGCTGAGATTTAGGTTGTCAATGACCTGATATGCTGAAAATACTGTTGGGAGAAACTGACATATACTGAGAAAGATATCTCTACATTTTTATTATTGTATGTCAGAATCTTCTACGGTTTTCTTCTTTACATTGATGAAGAATTATTGAATAATTTTACTTTATTTTCTAGTGCAAAGATATATTCTATAAGCAGATTATATAGAACACATAGAACATGCTGTACCTAAATGCAGTCCTCTAAACAAATTCATCAAAGCGTAACTCTATATTTGGACAAAAGCTTAAACAATTCATCAAGTACCACTTAAAAGACTGAGACAATATTAATATAGAGAGAAGTAAGGAATAAATGTGAAAACAGAAATAAGATATATATTTTTAAGTAGAGTGGGAAAAAAGTATAAATTTTTATTTAGTTACAAAAGATATTAGATACTATGTATTAAAACCAAATAATTTCTAACAATTTAGTTACCAGCATCCTTGTGCTTCTGTAATATTTCTAATACAAAATGCAGTGTGGTTCTGAGAGCAGTCCCTGATAAGAATAAATATTGTCAACAATCTCATTGAACATAAATTTATTAGAAAATTCTGAGCAATTATCTTCCTGAGAGACATTATAATATTATGTGATGAGTTAAGTTTTGTGCAAATGTCTGAAAGTCAAATGTCTGTGTTAGTCTGAAAAGCTGATAGGCCTTTGTTAAGTAAATTTCATTTCTCTCTCAGAGGGTAAGTTTATAACTTCCTCATCCCAAACATATGAATTTATTGTAAAACTTATCAGGTCATTGTTACTAATTTTCGAACAAGAATGAAAAAAAATATAAAAATCCTGTGAAACCATTGATAACACTTAATGAAAAATGGACTTTTTAAGTTAAAAAATATTAGCTGTAGCACTATAAAACTCTATTTAAACATTTGCTTGAAAAGTAAAAACTTTTACCTCAGAGATATAATATTGATGAAATCATAATTTAAAGCCAACTCCATTTAACTCACATCTTCCCCCTTCAATGTGATGGTTCCTAATAATGTACAAATTGGAATCAAGATTTAGGCGCAAACCCTAGACATGGCTGACATGAATAACAAAAAGATGCAAACAGTTGTGCTGTTGAAGCTACAGCCACTGAGTGACTCTTTCAGTGGTGAGATTTTCTGTTTATTTTTGAATGACTTTGTTGTATTTTGTTAGGTATTGCTCAGTTAGGTTTACATGTGGTTAAACAGAATATTGTGAATTATTTATTTGAAGTTTCTTTCTTTTGCCAGTTATTAGATTCAAAGTCTGGGGATTCTGGAAGTGGGGTTTTTTTCAATTCATTATGTAATTAGGTTGGGTAATTATACCGTCAGAGCAACGCCTGCCTCTAGCAATACTTGTCACATAAATGAGTCAACTCAAATCTATTTTCTAAAACAAACACAATTTAATACAACATAGCATTATTACCCAAATGCGAGATGATCTCCAAAGTGAGTTTCTTGCCACCATATTGAGCCTTTTAAAGGAAATTATCGATTCTTTTTTTTATCTCTAGAGTGCAGTTTTGGAGTTGAGGGATGTGTTGATGTGTCAGTTAAATGCAGATGTGTGGAAAGTTTTGCATAATCTTTGAAAAGGAAGGAAGGAAACATTTTTGCTTGTAGAAATAAATTATCTTCTAATCCCATATATTCAAACTTATTTTGTCTCTGATTTTTGTTTGCTTTCACATTTCAGTTGCCTTACTTTTTAGTTTTAATTTACTTCCTACTTTATTTTTGTTTATTTGTATCTTTGAATTATTCCTTTCACAGCTTTCTAAGTGCGGCAAATTGCATTTTCTATAAAGAGAGCCCTCTCTTTCTTTTTCATTACACCCACTAAACTTCTCCAAATAATTTAAATTACTCTTTAGAATTCATAATTAACTTTTCAAAAGAACTTTTAGAATTATTTAATATATTTTATAACCAATTCTAAAAGTAAATCTTGAGAATTTTAGAATGTTTCAAAAACATCATCAGCTGCAGATCAAATATAAATAGTCAGGTCTATTCAAATTGAAACTGTCACCTTGTACAGATATCCAGAGCTTCAGAAATGGAACATTCTGCTCTTTTTTTTTATGTCTTGCTATAAGCTTCTTTTTTCTACAGCTTTTTCATCAATTCTCCATTTTCATCTTCAAATGTCTTGAACTGTTTGGTGATGCACCGTGATTTGTTTCTTCTTTAGGTACTATTAATTTTATTATGTATCATTACACTCTCTAATGTTTGAGAGAAGCCAAAACATTATAAAAAAGATTTTAGCATAATGTGACCTCTTAGCAATTAAGACAGTTTAATTGTAACTATGGTTTCTGATTTGCACTATTATAGTACCCAGCTGATATAATGATGTTAAGAGTTGAGGTGCCTGTAAAATTTGGATAAAATTTGATAGATTTCTGTGAAGTTTCATCTCCTCACTAGCCAGGAAGATGAGTCAAATTCCTTCCTCAGCTACAGTTGCCTTTGGCAGTGTTACACTTATCAAGTTGAATTTCTATTTCCCCATGCTTGTCACAAGCATGCTCATTACTGTGCCTCCATATGGCATCACCAAATCAAGTGCAAATTCCCCTCTGTCATGGTTCTTCAGGTCAGATTTATTTAGGTTCTCTGATTTGTGAGCATGAGTTCCAGTCTCACAAACTATTTATAGGCAAATGTGAAAAACATTACTACAATGGCATAACAAATTTAGGAAAAATCTTTTGCCAAACAGAAGTCTAAAAAAGGGTCAGAAATGTTGAGGTTTCTTCATTATCCTACCTCTCAGCTTTGTTCTCTTTGGTTTTTGTTCAGTTTTTTTGTTTGTTTGTCATTTGCTTTTAAAATAACTTGTGTCTTCAGGCCTTTTACTATTAAATAATAAATGATGGATTAAATATTATACTATTAAATAGTAAAATGTTACAAGTACTTGAACTTTAAGCCTGAAATAACAATGTTTAAATACACTTCAAAGCTTACCGCAGCTAGGATGCTTGCCACAAAAAGACTGATGCACTTAGTTCACCTAGCTTGCAGTTCCAGACTCTGATCCTCAAAAAGCCTACTCAGCTTTCATCAAACCCAATATCCTTTTTTTTTGCTCTTTAAAGACTCCCCAATGACCTAGATTCTGCTTCTAGTCCTTCTTTTAATTACCTGTGACTTCAGAGTAGCAATATTTTATTTCAAGTTTCTGTAGTTCTCTAGTTATGCATTTACTAAAAATAATAAATTTTAGGTTTAAGGCTTATCTCAGCTATTTTTCTAATGCTATTAGCTTTTTAGGAGAGCTATTTTGTGTTCCCTTATCTTAGATATCTTAGACTAAGAATATGGTTATATTCTTACTTCAGTAAGAAGTCAGTTTCCCTTTTATTCATTGCATAGAAAATCTTGTGAATGAAGGAGGAATAAGAAGGGTACATACTAGTTACATACTAGTATGTTGTTGCCCAGTACTCTCTGCTATAAAGGTTTGCATTTTTCCCCAAAGTGGTCTGACCGCTAGGTCTTAGAATAACACCTTATTCAGTTGTGATCTTTTAAAAGGTAATATTGGTCAGTGCTTTGATTTTAAAAGAAAGCTTGCATATACAGCTCAAAATCAGGAAGGAGATGGGCATGCGGCCAGAGGGAAGTCTGTAGCCAGGGTTACATAGGGTTCCAGGCAAATGTTGCTGTTCTCATTTCTTCATTTCCTTTTACCTCAGGCTCTCTTCTCATTAGGTCTGCTGTGGCCTGCTGTGACTCTGGCCCTTGTTTCTGCTGAGGTACATGGGGCACTCCACAGGATTCAGGACTTTGTCCTTCCTGGCAGGTGAGATTACCCAGTACAGCCCTTGAACTCCCAAATCAGGGTTCTTTATCCTCTTGTTATTTAATTGTATTTCTCAACATTTCTGCGTGCCCTGTCACATATACGTACTATTAAGAAAACTATGGACACATGATAAGTAGTATTTTCACAACATTCTAATGAATGTCTAAGGAGTATTATAGACCTCTTCCAATTAGCAGCAGTCCCAGTATACATTTAGCTTTCACACCAGTCTCTATTATCTCCATTTCAACAGATATCTTGTCTTAGTTGTGTTAATATCTGGAGAATGTTTCTGTGCTCATATTCTTTCTATATTCCCATTCTTGAAAAATAGATGGCATTTGACATCTGAGGATGTTAAGGAACAGCCTTCTTCCCCTCCCATTAAATATAACATCTCATGGTATGTATGGTGCATCCTATGACAGAAGCCTTTATAGAAGATCTTTAATGTACCTTGTAATGGGCTTACCAGCTGAGAGAGAGAGAGGTAAAGCTGATGTCTCCATATTTCACTAAGATTACTTCTCAATGAGAAGTAAAATACTCCTTTAACAGAGCGCCTGTTTGGAATATATTATAGCAGCTTTCCATGGTATTTGGGTATATTAATAAAGATTGAATTTCAAACTCCAGTATTAAAAATATCTACTCTTTCACAAATGACTTTAAGACACTTTTGAGATATTACAGTACAATTTCCATACTGATTTCATTAGCTATATTACAATTACAATGTTTGCTGCTTTTCCACTCTTGCTTAGTGAGAGTTTCACAATCCCAGGTTCACAATTTTCTGCATATATTGGCATAGTGACTGACTTGAGCAACTACAAAGTTGTGATTCATTCTGGTTGAGCATTCTGGTCCACGTTGGTAACAGAGATATTTTTGCACTAAGGAACCTATCACAAAACCAGACTTTTAAAATAAGTAAATGTCAGCTGAGAGCTTTAGATATTAAAAATTACTATTTCTTTTAAAACAATATGGATTTAGAAATAACTGTGTTGATAGTTCTTTAACTTTATTCCAAAGCACATAATGAGCAATTATATCACACATGAGAGATTCAGCAAGGAAATATTGTCAGTTGGCAGCTGGGTCTTTTACAAACATAACAGAGTATGAACGTGAAAGAGACTAGAACTGGCTATATGCCAAAAACAAAAAGCCCAAAAAACATTGCAAATTAAAAAAAGAAAAAAAAGAAAACAAAAAAAAAAAACCAAACCATACATAAACTTTAGAATGCAATTTATTTCTGGGACATGCATGAAGAGTGTATGCAGTTTATTATGGGTTATTAAAAAAAAAATTAACTTTCTTAATTGTATTCAAAACCAGTTAGTTTTGGTTTCATCGCCACTATAGTCTTGATAAACTGTTTGCTTGCTTTATATGCATACTAACATAGGTTGCTCATTGACTTCAAAGAAAGCAACCCATAGAAATTTGACAGCAGAATTTAACAGTCCAGATACTACCTAATATTTTTCAGAAAAGCTATAAAAAAATACACTGATCTAAGTCTAGGACAGACATTCTTTTTAGGTGGAAAAAAAATTTCTGTAGGATCAGGGAAGGCAAGGATCTGAGCTGCCATTTTGCATGTGAGAGAGCTATTACAGATTTTCCAGTATGGAAAAAAAAAAAAAAAAGATTATAAAGATTAGCCAGGATACATTCCCTGCTTAAGAAAGTAGAATAATGTTGAAGATGATGAGATGAAATTTTACATTTGCCTAAGTGTTGCACCTTACGAACTTTTAAAGGAAGTGGCATTATTTAGCATTACTGATATTATTCAAAATAGGAGAAGCAGAATCACCAAAGAAATCATCAGTCTAACGCAAGACTAAGAGAGAGACAAGTTTGGGTAGTACAATGTCCTATGAAGAACAGCATTCAGTTCATGGTCCTGATTTTGAAAATCCTAATTACACATACGGCAGTCTTTTTTCACATTTATTTTCAGTGGCTGAAGATATCCTCATCTTCTTCTCATTCAGTTGATGAAAAGTGCCTTATGTGTATGCCTGAATATGCTTATTCAAACTTGCACATGACCTTCACAAAGTCTTGAACTTAAAATCTGCTTCAGTTTCAATTCCTGGTTTTAGCTTTGAGATTAAATTGTAGCTTGATGTTTACTTAACAAGCACATCTGACATTTATGACAAATAGAAACCCTAGTCTTTCCCAGGTTGGCTTGTAGAGAATGAATGACAATGAATATGACTTACACTTGAATAACACACTTTAAAAGTCTAACTGAACATGAAAGTTCTATTCTGAGGTCATGGCATTTTATAGTACATTATATAGGTCTTCCTACCCCCATTTGAGTAAAACATGTAAATGACTCCTAATTGTAATCATGTATGTGATCAGCATGTAATGTAAATGTAAATGTAAATGTAAATGAAGCATGTAAATGACTCAGCATGTGATCTCTGATAGGCATTAACTCGGTAACAAAGAAGGTTTTTAAACACCACCCAAAAATATCATCTGCTTAATTTGTGTTTGATGCGATATATCACTTTTCATAATGGCATTAGCAGGATTAAAAATTTTCTCAAGGGCATATTGAGAAAAGTTATAAAGAAGTTTTCAGGTCTACAAGATTCCTGGAAGAAGGACCCAAATACTCACAGTATGCAGTGCCTTCATATTTGCATATCAAACTAGAAACAGCTGGAACTAATTTACCAGGATATTGAGCACCCATAATTCCAGTTACAGTCAGGCTGCTAATGGCTGGCAAACTGAAAATCTGGCTCTATGCATATAATCATTTGATCTTTTTGTAGATCTTGTATGACCAGCAGATAATTTCCACACCCTTTCTATAGCATCCTGATAGCTTGTTTTACTGTTCTGTTTTGCTGGTGTGTCCTCATGAATGAAGACAAATAATATGTTAAGATTTTCAGCTGGTGCTGCAGACCTATGCTCCACTTACTCTCAAGTAATGCTCAGCATAACTGAGAAAAATGTGGGAAAAGTAAGGTTTTTTACTCTTTTCCAGCACCTGATGCAGGAAGGAGCTGAAAACTAGCTCAGCTTTATGATCCTGTACAGCAGCAGCGCAATTTGTTTAAACATGGCAGAATATCAGGTACTGGGTAACAATAACATTTCCTTTCTCTTCCCACTGCCCTAGGGAACCCACACACCCAGCTCTTCCAGCTTTATGATAAAAACCAGTTCTGTGCTAAAGATAGCACATCTGTGTAATGTTCAACAGATGAAGTATAGACATAGATCCCTAAGTATCTGAAACATGAATCCAAAATTCTGTTGACATTTTTACAGCAGATTTGCAGGGTTTTCTAATCTGAGAGTTGTCATTTGTGCAAAACATCTACTATGAGTCACCCTGCTTCTTCAGTGGCAGATTTGAATGGTAGCCGTGTGTCTGTGAAAGAACAAATGCACATTTCTATCATAGGTGTAATGGTATGATTCTTTTAGAAAAATAGCTTAAATATTTCTTAGATACTACAGTACTCTTTTTTTAAGATAGGCAAATGGCGCAATTCTGCCTCAGAAAAGAGCAGCTTATTTTATGCTAGGCATGATTGTCTGCTTATCTATTTCTACCAGGCAAAATATACATTCTACCCATTAACAACACTTTCAGCGCCAAAACTTAGCATTATCCATAGTTTTCCACTAGTAGATAACTATCTTATCTCATTGTGAATCCTCATGGCCGAATTGTGGTGGGGTGCTAAAGAAGCATCAGTAGTGATATCCTAGCACAAAAAGCAGAAATTCCTATAGAAGAAACATGGCAGTAAAAGTTATCTCTTTCACAGAGAGTTTTATTAGGGCATTAAAATTGAGAAGACTTTCGACTAATTCCTAAGAACTGTCACCTTGTAGTGAAATACCCTTTGGCTAACAGAATGATGATTTAACTCTTTCCTCAGAAAATTAAAATTATATGAGAAAAGAGAAGCTACAAGAGTTAGCAGGAAAAGATAATGTTAAATACTTTAAGAAGGATGAATTTTAAATCCTGCTCTGCATAATTGGAAAGAATGAAGCCGTACTGTCCCTACGCCCAAATCTATTTAAATAATCTTGTTTTAAGCCTGCACTGAGAATATATTAGGTCTTTTGCACTTAAAGTCTCCACCATAAATTGCTAGTAGATCTATTAATGAGAATCCAAGAGAAAGGTGATAAAGGTGTTCAGATCTGCATGCTATTTTATGACTTGAGGTATTTCTATTGTAAATGGCAAATTCTATTTTATTTTATTTTTAGGACCTGATGTTCAATAAATGCATAGACTACACATGTCGTGTTTAATGAGCAAACCATGTTTAATAATTAAAATTTATAACGAGCTATGAGAATTCTGCCAGAGATATTCCCACTACATCCAAAAGCAGGAGATCAGAAAAACACAAATACTAAATGCTCCTTCCTATTACTTTTGCTCAGAGGTTAATATAAACATAGGGAACTGCATTTGGCTTGAATTTTTTCATCTGAAGTGACATTAAACTAATTTTCTCTTGAGATTTACAAAAGAAAGCACATTTCCCACACATATGCACACTTCTCTGTTATCAGCAACAGACCTCTGATCCCTAGAAGTTTTATCTGAATAGATTTTCTTTTTAAGACATGCAGCTAATGAACCTGATTCTGATTCTTTGGCGGTGGCTAAATCCCATATCCTCCAAAGAAAGATCTGCATGAGTTGGTGTTGCTCTACCTGAGATAACAATATGACTCTGAACATGGATCACCCTGATGATAGATAATCCTGCATTTCTACTCCAAAAGTGGTCTAACTGCTTTCTCACCAGGACACAGGACAGTTGCATCTTCTTGATATGATGCTACTATTTGCAGAGATCTCTTGAAACCTACTAACTCTACATATATAACAAAGCTGTTAAGCAGTGGGCATTGCTTTTTCAAGGGATGACATTTGGAGATCCCACTGCTAATTTGAAAGTGACCTACAGAGCCACCATGCAGTGTAGATTTACTGCTGCAGGACCTCCATTACCATGTATTTTTAACAGTCTTATTTACTAAGTAAAAATGCCCATCAGGAAGTGATACATCTTGCATGCTGCAAGACTAGTATCTCCACATCACACATTCTCATACTTTCAGCTGTGAGATCATATGGTCAAAGGTACTTGTGTGTCCTGAAATCTGCATTATAGTCAAGCCTGATAAATGTCTAGTCACAGTGTAATCAGATCATCTACATTCATTCTTGTGATAGGACATTACTGGAAATTCCTATCCTCCAACAGATTCCTTTAAAAATCAGTGCAATTCTTTTGCCATCTACCATAAATTCATATTGGTATGTTTCAACATAATCTATCACTGTGGTATAGTGTTTCACACAGCACTGAAGCTTTCTTGACAAAAACAACACCTGGACACCAAATCTGACCCTTCACCTAATACAAACAAAAAAACAATCCCAGAAACCTACTGTTACAAAGGCTGAAGGTGGGCAATAATCTGTACTGCCACAGAGAAAAACTGGAAACTAAGACTAGCTATGTCCATGAGTCACATCTGAGACAGACAGATAGATAGACATTAGTTTAGCTTTTGCTGTTTCTTGTTGCGTATCTGTAATTAGGTATTTTAACACACCCAAAAGTATTTTGCTAGTCTAGATTCCATTTTCAACCTGTAGTCAGAATCTGATGAACCTGTAGACTGCTTGTAAAAGATCCTAACAGGTAGCTAAGAAAAAATTCTTTTATGCTAAGTAATAGCTTGAGCACAGGAAATTCCCAAAAGGAGTTATGGAAAATATATCAGTTTCGAAAATCAAAGCATTAAAGTGCTGAAATGAAAAGCCTTTGAAATAGCTTATAAATGGTTTAGTGTATTTTAGATATCACATAATAGTAATAATAATAATAATAATAGCAACAACACAAACAGTAACATTAACAATGACAAATCATATAAGCAAAAAATGTTAAACTGGTGTCATGTAGCATGTATTGATTTTAATGAGGTCACTCTGGTTAACATGAGCTTATCATCTAGTATGTAGACTCTCTATGTGCCTGGAAAAGTTTTTGCCTGTGTAAGCCAGATGTGTTTGCATTTAGACTCAGACCCTATGCTGCTCATCAAGAGGATTATTATTTCTGCATAACTGCTCAGATGGTTGTAAATGTAACACCATAACAAGGAATATAAAACAGTTATAAGATTTTTCAGACTTAACTCTTCAATGAATACTTAGTGTCTGTGCTTTTAAATTTACTTAGAATACAGGCCTACAACTAAAGCTGTGATCCCAAAAGGCCCCTGCTGAATTACCATGTAACTTCAGAAGCACTAAAATGCCATGCTCTATTTTGTGTTGAAACTGTTCAGAGCTGTCTTCAGCAGTTTTCTCAGAGACTTCAGTTTCAGTAATGTTTAGTAGATCAATTCATTAGTAAGTCCGTACTGGTCCCCAAACTAGCTGCTGCTCTTCCTTATACTCTTTTGAGATTATGTTTTGCAAGGTATGCTCTGAAACCTGCAGTTGATATTCTCCTAGTATATGATGTATTGAAAACATCTCCAGCCTCTCTTCTTGGAGGTATAGCACTGTGGTGACAAAACAATTAAGGCATTTTATGCTCAAGAGATAAAAACATGAATGACAATGAATATGAGCATGTTTCCAGATTTATGAAGGAACAGAAGGAGATAAGGAATTGCGGAAAACAGTGGAAGGAGCAGAAAAATAATTGCCAAAAAAAGTTTATATGGAATGCCCAGACTGTGGGCAAAGTACCAAATGGAACAAGTAGATTAAAAGAGGACAATAATAAGAAAGAAAATACAATATAAAGAATGAAATGAAATGTGCAGAAGAAAGTATATTGAAAAGGGAACATCTTTAATTCTGTTTCTAGCTATGCTACTGGTTGTTCTGCTCACCAAAAATTCATATAGATTCTCTCTATGCTTTAATTTGGTCACCTGGATAAAAGGGACTAAACCAGACAGTTTATCTCAGATAAAGTGAAGGGCATCTTGATATTTTTAGATACAAGCAATTCTGTTAACATTTTAAATGGAGTAAGACATACAAAACTAGAAAAAAAAAATCCTTATCATGATTATGTTGTCCAAAACATTCAAAACCCAAAGTAGATCTAACAGTGAGAGTTCAGATTTTGTGTTTGTACATTCTCATACCCCAGGTAATAATGCTTTTTTGACCAAAAGTAGAAAGTCTGGTAGAGAAATTCTGATGTGAGAAATCTGAAATGTTGTTCAGGAAGATACCTTTGGGTCACAGTTTTCAAAAGGCTTCTCAGAATAGCAGAATCTCTTCAGTCTTTAAAGGGACTGTCTGACCTGAGCAGTCTTTGAAGTTTGCATAGGAAAGAAAAAAATGTTAGTAGTAGATACTTGACTGGGCCAATGCAGATGCAATAAAATTGGCCATGGTCTTGACAGTATGATCCATATCTTGTCACTGTGAACTTGTGCAATTTATTTGGCAGCGCTACACCATGACTTTTTTAGCCTAACTGATAAATCCATACTTGATTAACAATTCCTTTTTTCTGTAGGGCCTGTGGCTGGAGGGTTAAGGTAATAAACATCAAACATCACCAGCCCTGTATTTACTCAAAAAGATTCATTCCATCTGATAAAAGTTTGGGGTTGGAGATGTTAAGGGAAAGAAGCTGAACTGGATAAATTACAGGAATTAAAGCTGTGAAGCAGTTTGCATCCAACCTCTGACTTTCCTAAATGTCTTCAGTGGATCAGGCCACTCAAAGGAAGTGACCAGAATGAAGACAGTTCAGCAAAAAACCACAAGATGACAATTTCAGCTACAGTCTGAAAACTAGGGTGTCTTAAACTGAGCTTCCTGCAAGTGGAATTGTCAAATTTTGCAGGTTTTTTCTGTCTAAAGTAAACAGGCAGGTATTGAAAGTAGAAAACAACCATTCCTCCTGTTATCACCCAAAGTAATCTGCCCTTCATTTAAAATAAAAGGTTAACTGTATAGTCTATTTATTGATTGATGTAAAAACTGCAATAAAATGTACAAAATTTTTCCCAAAGTCTGAGACTGACAGAACAGCAAAATATTTGCATATATTATTTTTCACTTTGCTTCTGAGCTAAGAGATTCTTCTGATAAAGCAAATTTGTTCTCAACTACTTGTAGGTCAGTAGAGCACCTACAAATGTAGTACATGAGCTAAAACTGATACAGAGTAGAGGAGGATGAATATTCGTATGTTTCTAATGCTTATTTGGGTGTGGCTTGTGCCTTTTAGTAAACACATCTTTAGAGAATTCAGACTATTTCAATATTTTTAAAGGACATGAAATACTTCTGATGTGATCTTGAGTATAAAATTTTCGAATCTGACAATTAGGATCAGTACAGAACAAGCAAACTTTGCTTTCCTTCCCTAATTCTGGAGCTACTACGTATAAAGTTTATTCCCCACTGTAATTTAAACCAAATGAGTACTTAAAGTAATCCTGAAAATCCTTGGGTTAACATTACATAGTCCATTTAAGATGACATGTTGTAAGACTAAGCCCAAGAATCTTGGAAAATGTGTTGCATTTGAACAGTCTGTTAGTCAATATTGAAGGAAGAAGAAATGAAGATGTAGCCTAGTGACAGTGTAGAATATTTTCATAGGCTGTGGAACATAAAAAACACATAAGGAACTTTTCTAGATACAGCCATGCTAAAAGAAGTGATGGGATGAAAAGTGAGATAGCGTTCCATTTGCAAAGAGTTTTCAAAAGAAAAGCAGCAGGACTGAGCAAGAAAAGAACTCAAGCTTGAGCTGCAAGAAAGGAACTTAAAAGATAAAATTGATTTATATATAAATGTTATAATTTTAAAACTCTTCTGTGAGAGTCCTAAACTTTATCTGCAAAAAATAGTTTTTCATAAAGTTCATCTATAAAGATTCTTATAGTTGCTTTAATTGTACTTTTAATTAGGCTGCATATATTATTGGAAATGTTTCCACTTTGATTATGTGTAAAGAAGTGTCTCTTTGCCCATGTAAAAGACCAAATTGGCATTTGCTTCCTATCTCTTTCAGAGCATTCAGATAAGGATAATTGCATTAGTTCCTGTCTAAGCAATGTTTCAGACTGAAGCCCTAGGGCCAAAGTACTCAGTCTTAATTGGCTGCACTATCAAGCCTAGTCATGTACACAAATTAAATAAATTGCAGTATTTTGAAAATGCTTCAACAACAACTTTTAATCTCAAAACAAGGAAAAAGACTCTGGAATTCCACTGAAACTTAAATATAAGCTGTCTTTGGAGAATCAGTTACGGCACGTGCACTAAATACTGCTTATGATAATCAGAGGGAAGGGGAAAATTCTTCTTTTTTATTATTCCTGGATTGTTTTGCAATTAGAAATGCCAGTTTCATGCTGTTTTGAACATCAGTTTTGCATTATGATCACTGTGCTGTGCTATTTTTTATTAGAGCTCAACTAATTAGCCTATTCATAAGGCAAATGTCATGGTTATAATAATCTGCACCTGCACACTTGACCATTCCTTTGACATGATAGTTCTAAAATATACAAAATAAATATAATTCACAATGCTGTCTATTCCTGTGAACTTAGGTTTTGCCAGACAAGTGGTATAGCAAGACAAGATTTTTATGCAAAAATATGGAAAAGGGATTTTTTCTTTTTTGCTTAGAAAAATATTCCTGAGAGATATTTCTGAATATCACAAAAGGTAGTTTGTGGAAATCCTTTGTAATAAATCTTATTTAAGTGTCCAAAACTAAAAATAAAAATTGTCCAAATTGATGTCAAGTTTTCAACCTGAAAATTCTCAATCCTTTTATTGTTAATCTGTATTTATTAAATATATCAATGTTTTAATTTTACTTTTTAAAATTTATTTTCAATTTTTAATTTACATAGAAATGTTAGACAATTTTATCCTGGTTTCTCCTGAAAGAAAAAAAGTGTGATCATCCCCTTCATATATATGAAATCTTGAACCATTCTTTTAAAAATACGTTAATCTGTTGGTGCGTTTCAACCAAATCTGGCAGCTGGATAGAGCAGCCTTGAAAATAAAACTTCTACAAGTTTTCTAAGACAAGATGGATGAAAATGTTCATATGTTGGAATACTCAGAATGGAAAGAAAACTTACATATGATCTAACACAAATATCTACAACTGCCAATTATGATACCATTAATGTCAATGCCAATGAAACCTAAGACATGAGCCCATAGAGAATGTGCTTAATTTGTTCTTCAGCTCAGGGCAATTCTTGCTTTCACTTTACTCTCTTGGCAAATTAATATGTACTTAATTTTCAGGAATGCAAAATCACAGTTTTGTTGTTAAGAAGGTGACAGATGACTACCAATCCTGAAGGTCATATGTTTATCATAAAATGCAGACTAAAAAAATATCAGGCTACACAAAAAGTATCCTGAGTCTTTTCTGCCCCAGAGAAGTTGTTCTCTCTACTATCTTGTCAGAAAATTTTGTGAAAAGTGCCGAAGCACAAATAAGGAGGAAGTAAAGCGCAGTAGCTCAAGAGGAATATGAAATTTGGTTATTGAGTCAGAAGGAATAATCATTCTGGAAAAGAAGGAGAAGCCTGGCTTACAGCCTTCTTACAGCACACACTGATCTAAAGGTTAGCAAGCTACAAGGCTCTCTGAGGAGGACATGTCTTAGCAGTGTGACAAGAGAAAAGTGAATGCATGATCTTTAGCAGAAAATCCAGTTTTCATTAGCGAAGGTTCTTTTAAAAGCATAAGTGTGAAAAGGTATATTTTTCTTTAAATGAAGTTAACCACGTAAACAAGCCTGAAGAGAAAAGTTGCAGGTTTGATTGCTTGTCTGTTTTGTTGGTTTCACTTTTTTTTTTTTTAAATAAAGTGCATATTAAAGATTTGTATCACAGTTTTATTTTCTTTTCATTTTCAGATATAAGACATGTTTGCTCTCGTGAGACCTCACTTGGAGTATTGTGTGCAGTTCTGGTGTCCTCAACAGAAAAAGGGCATGGAACTCCTGGAGCAAGTTCAGAGAAGGGCCACGAGGATGAGCAGGGGAGTGGAGCACCTCTCGTATGAAGATAGGGTGAGAAAGTTAGGGCTGTTCAGCCTGGAGAAGAGAAGGCTGCATGGAGACCTCATAGCAGCCTTCCAGTATCTGAAG
>WYDI02007598.1:0-12659 GCA_009867235.2 Psittacus erithacus | reverse complement strand
CCTCTGAGCCTGGCAAAATCTTGGAGCAGATTCTCCTGGAAGGCATGCTAAGGCACATGAAAAACAACAAGGTGCTTATTCCACTTGTCATTATAGTATGCTAAGGGAGCTTTCCTGGCAGCTTCCTCTATCTTGCATCTGCTACTACTGGCATTCAAAACAGAAAGCAGCTACGACTGGCTTTTAAGTTAATTACTTCATAGGCATAAAGATTCAAGATAAACCACAGCCTTCACAGCCACCTTGAGGACACATGGTTTCCGGTTTTTGCGTTGAAAACTACACTGAAACAATCCTGCTGCACTAACCGTAAGCTGCGCTTATGACTAGGAAGTAAGTTTTATTTAAGTTCTAAACTGTAGAGGTTGTAACCATATAATGATGTCTCTACTTCTCTCTCACACTGACGAAAGTAGACAAGTGGTGGGTACCATCTCAAAGCCTGATCTGAAATAAAAATCTCCTTAACGTGATGTGGTCTCATAGCCACTCACAGTGAAGGCTCCTCCTGCCAGTTCTCCTTCTTAACAAAGGCTCCTCCTGCCAGTTCTCCTTCTTAACAAAGGCTCCTCCTGCCAGTTCTCCTTCTTAACAAAGGTTCCTCCTGCCAGTTCTCCTTCTTAAACCATCAAATTCTAAGGAAGCCACTTCCAGGGGAGCCATAAGCTTGGTTTTCTAAACACCCTCCTATCCCTGCTGTGATACAAATTCAGTAATAATGCCCTTGGCAACTTGTGGATGGGTGCCTTAGAAGACAAAGATAACGATAAAGATTATCACAGTCTGTGTAATAATTCCAATTAATTTTGTGACCTTCTGCTTTACTATTTCCCCCTAAACTCTCCCTCAAATACTCCGACCTTCCCAGCCCAAGTTCCAGTTTCAGTTATGGGCTGAAAAACATATATATACACATTAGTAGACCAACCACTTTTACCTGTAATTCAAAATTTACCCAAGTTATTGTCCTTTCTCTTCATACTAAGCCCATATAGTTACCCAAATTAGCCTCTGAAATTGTGCTGCCTCTCTGTGGGTGCTCAAATGAGAATTTGATGATGATGAAAAACTCTGTCACTGTCCTGTTGTTTGGGAAGCTCATTTGGTGAGATACAGATAGTGTAAGTGATTCACTTGGTTTATGGGCTTCTATAAATGATAACTTAGAAGGTATAAAAACAAGTAACTGCATCTCAACAATTTAAAGCCAGTAGCACAACAATAATTAAAAGATCCTTCTAAATTGTACTGGCAGAACAGGCAATACCTCTATAATCAACTTATCTGGGGAAGCAATCAGACAATAAAAACTGACGCATTTTAGGGACTAATAAGGCTGTGGAATCTAATGACTACAATAAATCTTTAGCTGCAGTGATTCCAGAACAATTTCCCTTGCAGTAAAAAGTATTCTGCAGGGTTTTCTTCTGAAATTACTGTTGGTTGGTTAGATGCTGATTTTAAGAAACAATTGTGGAATGATAATTTTTTTTTTTTGGCATGCACTTCCATCATTCACCTCTCCCTTTCATCATGAAATCTTTTGGCTTCATTCAAAGGTTAAAATCAAGCAACCATTTGACAAGACCTGGAATAAATTTCTTCATTGACTTCTGTACAAAAATACATGCTAATAATTCTGAAGTCCTATACATTTAAGTTCAGGATGGTGTGATGCAGCAGTTTTGTACTTTGAGAACTACATTCCTATGTAACACAACATTGGTCATTCTGCCCAGAGCTCATTTCTGATGCAGGCTACAATTAGTTATGTAAGTAAATCAACAGGTAGTATGTATACCCTTAAAAGTAGAGCTTACAAGGATGGAACTCAGCCCATCTAACTTGATGTGATAATGCTGGAGGTGAGCTAAGCATGTTAGCTCTTCCTATAGCCAGTACAGCTCTGGATAAGGTTCTCAGTGAAGTTTAGGGGACAGTTCATCTCACCCTACAGCAAAAAACCCCTACATTTAGCCAGAACAGCATATAGCCTCCACAGGTTATGCATGTTATAGGTACCACTGTGGAAATCCTGCATATCCCATGCAAAGATAAAGACCTACAGTAAACCAAGATGAATGTTGACCCTGGTATCAGAATGACATCTGTGGGGCTAATTGTGGAATAACATTGCCCGAAGCCTGGGTTATGTATACCTCTGTCGCTGATACAACACAACTGTGTGCTCCAACTTCATTTTCACTTTCATGTTTTACCAGTTTTGAAAAGTGAAAATTATTGTAACTACGTATGCTGATGCTCAGTGTATGAGAGAAACATTCATTACAAAAGAATGATTGTTCCAGTTATTATATCAGTTCTTCACCAATATAGATGAATATTCAATATATGCCAACATAAACAAAAATCAGATACAAACTCTGATCCCAATGAAGGAGATTGTGCAAGCTCCATGCAGTAACATGGAACACATGGTGCCATCATCAGTGTGATTCGAGGGAGAACAAATTCACAAACACTCCTAGCAAAACCTCACTTTTCCACCAAACCTGCCTCTGCGTGTTCTTAAGCCTTCCTGGGTAAAACACTGAGTTGACAAGGACTGATTTTAGTGCCACCTGTCTCCCTGGGCTTATTACAGCAGACAGTGCTGAACCCAGCTTTTTTGGCTGGGCAGCCCAGGTTGCCTCTCACTCACAGATGCAGAAGGAGGCTGGTGACCACCTCAGTCCTAAACTAGGACTGTAACACTGAACATTTGACTCCTGAAACAGTAGAAGTTTTTAACAGCAGCCTGTGACAATGTAAGAGGGGGAATATCTTGATGTCAGCTTTGGAAATGACTGTGTGGTATTCACTTACAAAAGCAAACACACTTTGGATGTTTATTCAACTCCAGTTTATCTACATTGTCCAGGAACAAAGCTTCACTACTATTTAATATGATTTAACTCAATCCTCCCAGAAAGCATGCTTTTGAATTTCAGAACAGAATCTTAGTTTGACTTACCTTTTTGTGTTTTGTCTTGTTTTGTTTCTTTTTCACTTTTCCCTAGAATATTAAAAATATTATTTCATTGACATACATTTACGCTAACTATTTAAGATAAGAAATACAATAACATTCAGCTTACACACAAAATATCATTGGGCCAAAAACTTTTCTGTTTTCTTTTTATTTTTTGAAGTAACCATAGGTTACTGTCTGAACTATATAGTTGCATAAAAGCTCTTTCTCTGCAGATACTTCACAAATATTACCTTATTGCTTCTGTCACAAAAGATCTGAAAAACTTTTTCCCTTTAGATATTTGGTAGATTTGGATGATACACATTTACAATGCAACCTATTTTGCAAGGAATAAAAAAAACCTGTTCAATAATTAAAAACTCTTGGGAACACTAGTTTACTACACATATATATGATTAAAATGTACAAAATATTAAAATCAATTGGGAACCCAGATCTCATTTTCAGAAGAGACTTGGGAATTTGGAAGCTTTGGTGTTGCTTCACCTTTTAAAATAATTTAACCCATGAATTTTGTAAGCATCTGAATGCACAGGTAAATATTAACTAAGCACAAGTCTGTAGCAAAAGGTAGACTACATACTGTTCAAACTCACATGTGTTTGTATTGTGAAGGTAGTACATAGACACAGGCTTGTTCTGTCCTCTTTTTCTCCTCTCTCAGCATTTTTTGTCCTGCCCTACTCCATAACATTTAAAGCATCTTGCCACACAATTCTAACATTATTATTTTGTTTCCAGTTTCATCCCAATAAGCTTCCAATATTTCCTCCCAATAAGCTTAAGTGAAAACACTAAAGCAAGAGGGGCCAGTTGGCTTTTCAGTTAGTTATTTTCCTCTCTAACATATACTCTTTAATTTTGAGGTATACTTATATCTAAAAAAAACATTTTATTTCATTCCTAAGTCAATTAAAGACAGCTTGTGAGGATATTCAATCTTCAGAGGTTTTTAAACCCACTGCTCAGAAGCTTTATATTGTGAATACACCAGATAAAAACACTGAAAACCTTTACTTTTTTTCCTGGAGAAACTGAGTTATACACACACAAGAAATCAAACTATTTCACATTCTACTTTGACCCATTACTATAAGGCGACAACTACTACTACAGAATGTGCAGACAGTACAAATTATTTTTATATTCAGCACAAGGCAGAGTAAGTATCAACTTGATTATGATATGGTAAATTAAATAAATATGGCCACATTGGAAGTCATTCACCCTTTCAATTACATCATAAAATCCAGATTGTCAGTTAAATTGAAAAAAAATGACAAAAAGATCTATATTATTATTATATATATTATTAAAAGTTACATACTATGGGATAATTTGGAAAAGGCATATTATTACCATAATGGTGTATTAATGAAAGCGTGTTTCAGTATTTGCTAAAATACTGGCGGCTTGGTTATTTTTGGTTGGTTGCTTTTTGGTTGGTTTGTTGGGGTTTTTTTTTCTCATATACCACACAATGTATAAAATGGCCATGCCCATCTGTATGGCATCAGAAATACTGTGTTTTTTAAAAGAGTGATAATGCAGCTGCAGGTGAAACAATAGTTTATATACTTATATTTCTACTATTTTTACCAACTAAAAGCACATGAACTCATGACAGGATAGTAAACTATTATACAACATGCTACTTAGCCACCCATTTTCTCTGAATCTTTCCCCTTATCAGCAACAGTTGATATTCTCACCTGACCTCTCCTCTTTAATTCCCTCTACTCAGTGACCATCTTCCACCCATCTTGGACATTCATATTATTTCTGCAACTCCTCTTCCATCACAGGAAGAACAAGGTATGAGCTCATCACTCTATAGCCTGCTCCTATCTCCCATTTCCTGCCTAGCTTCACATTTCCTCACCAAGGCTCAGCAACACATAACCTACAGTTCTCTGCACCTATTTATGCATAGGATCTATTCGCCAAATTCTCAGGCTTTTTTCAACCTGTATTCCGCTAAATTAACATCTGCTATTTCTGACAAATGTTTAAAGATAGCTCTCTCAAAGAGGATATGATAGTAAACAGTAATCTCTTGATACAGGGATATGATAGTAAATCTTGAGACTATTTTGTCATTAACTTAAGCAAACAAAAAAAATTTCTTAGCTCTTCAAACCACTCTCATCCTTTACACAACTTATGTTTCCAGCAAAATAAATCTAGTTCAAAATCAGACAAAATTGTTTTAACCAATCCCTACAGTCTAGGTCTGCTATCACTGTGTAACGTATGCACCAGGTATTCCTAAGAACGTTTCTACTATAAAGAATAAATTTATTTTTCATATAACGATATAAGTATTTGTGAGCATATGTAACCATGACCCAAGTGATTAGCCAACTAAAAAGTTTCAGACCTTGTAGCATGAAACCATATCAACACTGTAAGTGTACAATACAATTTGTTATTTAAATATATGTAATTTTTGAAACTCAAAATTATACGATATTCAGTAAAACCATGACGTTTTCCAGTTTCTTTCCTACATTTAACCTTATCAATTTACTTCTTAGAAAGAATAGTGTCATGATATGATACCTTTTCTATTACTAAGAATGTAAAAGTCACTTAAATTTTCAATATTAAAATTAAACTTTAGTTTTATTTAAATTTGCTTTCCTTATTGGTATTTCTTCCTGTAATTTTCAAAAAAGCAACTGAATCCAAGATTTCACCGATTCAGTGAGATACAGCAAGAAGCAACATAGCAATGTGAAAATATAAAGATGCAATCTTTTTACTTTTCTTGAACTACAGTTCTTTATTCAGCAATATTTCATCATAAAAATATGGAGATGTTTGAAAACTGAAAAGGTCAGGGAATACTTTTGCTTTAAAGCAGAGAAGTGCACAGACATAATGCCCTTGCTAGATTTCTGATTAAAACTTTGGACCATAACTCAGAATATTTCTCCATGAAAGGTAGATATCATACTTCCCACACATATTTATGTCTGTTAAAGAGTTACATCTCATCCATTTTAAGTTACAAATAGAAATTACGTATCATGGGCAAAATTCAGGCCAAACTGGTTGCAAAAAGAAGAAACACAACACAATTATTGAAGACACAGACCTTAAAGAAATGCCCATTTCTTTCACATAATACCATCCAGAAATAAAAATTTCTTCTACTTGCCACATTTCTTTCTCCTTGTAAATAATACCTTTCAAATATATTTCTAAACATTCGAAATTACTTCGAAAAATAATAATGTTAATTAGTAGATGGGGCAAATATTTATCCCCACAATTAATATCTACCACATTTTAGAAAAAAAATAATGACACTAGAAAGACAAATATATTCTTCTGTGTTTTATTCAGCCAAACATTAAAACAGATTAAATATACATTTTTTAATAGTTCACTTGACTTTGCTCAGCTTGGCATATTATTGTAAACATGAAGCATGTAAAATCACATACCCAGTTACAAAATACTTAGAAGTTGATCACAGCATAATATATTCTCACAGTCCCGTAATTCTACAAATAGGCTGCCACTGTTATATAAAAAGTCCTCCATACACCATTCTAAAATTATTCCCAAGCTTCCTGACAAAATATGGCTTTGTAAAAATTATTGCTCTGCAACTCACAATCACAGGTAATTTTACTAGAATATCCCACCCCAAACCACATCACAGTCTAAGAGTATTATTGCTTTCCTGAAAAGTCTAAAGAAATCATTCTGGGACGTCTGTGTTTGTTGATCAGATGTACCACTCACTTAAGCGGAGTCTTACTGAAATCCCAAACAAAAAAAGGCAAGCATAAATGATGCCTCTTTCACTGTAAATGTAAGCAACAAAAAACCTGACTTCAAAAACAGTACTACAGAAGTTTAAAATTTCCCTGTCAACCAAAAGCAACCACTGTTAGGGTTACCAAATTGATTTTTATTTTACCCTTCAAAATTTATCTTATTTCTTCTAACCTCCCATTTCAGCCTTAGCAATTTCCTAAAATCATAGCAATCATTCCTGAGCCAAAAAGGAACACATGCAAAATGCCAACAACAACAACAAAAATTGTCTTCGTAATTGTGGAACAGCAGCACAGAACTGGTAAAAAGTACACCTGCTATATTAAAATTCTAGATCACTTGAAGTCTAAATATCAGACATACCATTTACAAGAGCATTTATGATGTTAGGTCTTAAATTTTGATATGCTGTTTTCTTAAGGCTGAATTTTCAAATTTTTTAAATAAAATTTACAAGTCGTATTTAAACAAATCTGACTTAAAATAATTCACTGTATATAAAGCTTACTAAATTCAGCATTATTTCTTATTATTTTGATTATTTTACTGAATTCAACCTGATTCCAGCAATTCAGTTTCACTGCAATGTACAGACTCCCCACCAAGCTATTATGCAGTTTCTGTACATTTTTGCTTTAAAAATCAAATGTTAATAAATAAAAAAATTGAATTCACACATAAAAGTTTTCTGTAAAAAGTAATTTAGTAAACTGCCCCTTTACTAGCATGAATTAAACACACACATTTTGTACCTTGTTAGATTATTTTAAAATACCTGAAATTCATGTAGTGTAACTGTTGACATAACATCAGTGCAAAGAGATACAAGTCAAACTTCACAGCATAGTGTGTGCCTGATTAGTGTTTTCACTGAAATGCAATTAGGCTGTATGCTATATCAGCAGTTATAAAACATCTAAAAATTCATAATGTACGTCTCATGATCAAAGTGCTCTGTACATACTTTATGAATCCACAACAAAAGATAGATACTGAAATCTGAAAAAAATGTACTTGCTGTTGCATTATAAATAGAATATTAACAATTGCTTGAACAGCACATCCGAAATGTAGCTCAAAGTTGCAACTCCATCACAAACACAGAAGAAAAAAAATGAATTCACTAAACTTGACCAAGGGGGGACAGGGGAGAAATCAGACAGGAATGTAAATTAAACATCCAAGTGTTAAAAAAACCTTACTAAAATGACAGTTGGCTAAAACCCATTTACAGTATCTTAATGTTCATTCCCCAAACCCTGAACTGCTTGGTAATTACATCATAAGATCTATTACAACCATCTGCTCCCCTTTTGTAGCGTATGGTTAGGGCTGGTCCTCCTGATGTAGGGATTTTTCTTTTGAAGCTTTAAGTATCTGAAAAAATAAGGGGAAATCTATATTAAAGGACCAACCAAAACACAACTTACTCTAAAACAACCACAGAAAAAAACTCTTTATCTTAAATGCTAAAAAACGCAACTTTGTATCAGACTAGTTAATTTGAAAAAGCTACCATTTCTAGGAGCTATCATAATGAATATGCACAAAGTTGCTGTGTAAGGTGGGAAATATAAACTTTTAAATATTTACCTAAGCAGTAATTTTTTTTCCTCAGTATATGGCACTTCGTTTACCTTGTAAAGGAAATCTAGGCCATGGCACAAATACATTAAACTCGCTGGTTTTTTGGGGTTTTTTATGTCAAGGACACTCAAAATGGGAAAGGAGGAGCCAGGGAATGAGGAAGGGTCAAAGTTCTAAAGTGGAAACTTCTCTACCGGTAAGGGATTTCAGCAGTAAAATAAATGTAGATGAAGTGGGAAGGGGGTGGTGGAACAAACCTTAGATATTTTAAATCTGAACACTTACAAGAGGGATCAAAATACTAAGACTGAGAGAGTAAAAATATCCCCAAACCTGTAACAATGACTCCCTTAAAATAGGTCTCCAGCAAGTAACCCTCCCTGCTAGTGTACAACAGGATTAGCAAAAAATCTTAAATAGGAAATATTTCAAGCTGACCTCTCATACTACTTAAGTGCATTAGTTTACAAGAATACAGTCTATAACTAGTTCAAATATCCGCCTGCTGAGAAGAAATACTGGTAATCATTTTAGAAGTAAACTTACAGAATTGGAAAGCAGTACCTGCAGATACCTAAGGATGCAGTTGCCTACTGCATTTATTTTGTGCTATGCCCTGAAGTCAGCAAAAAATTTCAGTTGCACTCTGGCATATTCAAGTCCCACACGCAATCTCCTCACTGGGGATATGCGAATGTTCCTCACAACTAAATTCATCCATCTCCTGTTTTCTTTTCAAAACAAGTAAGATCCTACGTTTCAGATAAAAATCAAACAACGGCTTCTAACCTGATAAAAATTGGTGCCATCATGCTTCAAATGAAGTTGTACGCATTTATACCACTGAAGAATAAGGACTCTATAGTGGTATTTCTGAATATCCTTCATGCCGCCTGAAGTTATGTTTATTATATAAATAGATAAACCTTTCATATATGTAAAAAGCATATATATATATGCATATAAATGTGTTCTTCATTCAGAAGAGAGTTCTCAACTGTCTCTAGTACAATGACCTTTAATATTATTATTGCTGACGTAACAGGAAATACTAGCTTTGAATACCTGAGAAATGAAATCACATGAACAAAGAAAAGACTTCTGTTAACAAAAACCTCTCATACTGAATCGTCCATCACAAAAAATAATGAGAACCCCAAAGCAATAAATATGAATTTTGTTGTCTAAGAGGAAAATGTGAGAATAATGTTGCCTTCAAACTGAATTTTTCACATTCAAAAAAGGCAGGTAAACAACTAATAGCAGGAAAACATAATAATAGCAGCAAAATTTTTATTCCTGATTAGTAGTTTAATTATGTCTCCTGATTCTTTTCTTAATTTTCAGAGATGCTATCGGAATTTTACTTTATGCGCCAAAACAATGAGCTTTTTACATGAACTGATAAACAATGATTCTTCTGCCTTCAATGTGGCTCCCACATAACTACACAAACTACTAAAGATTCTTGAGTATGTCAGCACACTGTTGCAGATTTTGTGCTGATCAAATTATTTTCACTTTCTACCTGCTAAACAGAGAATTGCATACATGGTACTACATCCAGTAGTTATTTTGTGTTTAATAACTGAATAAACAGCCTGGAGAAGAGAAGGCTCAGGGGAGACCTTATAGCAGCCTTCCAGTACCTAAAATGGGACCTACGAGTAATCTGGAGAGGGACTTTTTACAAGGGCATTTAATGACAGAACAAGGAGGAATGGCTTCAAGCTGATAGGGGAGAGACTTAGATGACATTAGGAAGAGATTCTTTACTGAGAGGGTGGCGAGATACCAGAACAGGTTGCTCAGAGAAGTTGTGGATGCCCCATAACTGGAAGTGTTCAAGGCCACGTTGAACAGGGCTTTGAACAACCTGGTCTAGCGAGAGATGTCCCTGCTCATGGCAGGGGGAGTCATAACTAGATGATCTCCATGGTCCCTGCCAACCCAAACCATTCTGTGATTCTGTGATTGATTTTTTCACTTCTTCCCCATGAAGGGAAAAAAGAAAAAAAATTAAATCTAAAAAACCCTTTCAAAAGGATCAGAAATATATACCATTTCAGAGTAATACAAGTTATTTTTTATTCTAATTGTGTCTGAAAACAGTAAGGACCCTATTTGTATCATGATACAATAAAAGGAGAGTGGACAACAAGGTTCAATTCCACCATCTTATTTGGAAGTCCATCTACAGTTAAAGGAGTGACTGTTCTGTTTTACGCTGCACTGGTGAGCCTGCGCCTTGAACATTGTATTCAGTTTTGGGCCCCTCACTACAGGAAAGACATTCTGGTGCTGCAGCAGGTCCAGAGAAGGGCAACGGAGCTGGTGAAGGGTCTAGAGCACAAGTCTTATAAGGAGCAGCTGAGGGAACTGGGGCTGTTCAGCCTCGAGAAAAGGAGGCTCAGAGGAAACCGTACCACTTTCTATAACTACCTGAAAGGCGGTTGTAGTAAGGTGGCAGTTGGTTGAGTCACCATGTCTGGAGGTATTTAAAAGCCATATACACAGGATACTTAAGGACACGGTTTATTGGAGGACTTGGCAGTGTTAGGTTTATGGTTGGACTGAATGATCTTTGGGGTCTTTTCCAGCCTAAATGACTCTATGAATCTAAATGGAATATTTGGAAAACCATCCACTACTGTACAATACATTGAAGTTTTTATGGTGAAGGTACAAAATTCATTTACTGCTGCAAGACTGAGCTGTAAATTGTAGCACAAGAAGTGATAGGAACACGGTCCACAGAACCACAAATTAAAGATTTCAAGTTGATATCTGGATTCTGAATTTAGTTTTAAAATAGTATATGTAAGTCAAGAGATCATCTCAACATCCTCATATCAATACAACTGACACTGCGCAGAGCAACCTACTATTGAAACTTTGCAACTGTCCTGTAAAGAACTTTTTGTTATTTTAACTTTAAGCAGCACCATTTTCTGCCAAAAACATCTTTTCTTCTTCTACACTTTCAACACAACAAATCACCTGAACACTACGTTTGCTGAACTTTTTGTCTGTGCTGTCATAGGTAACTACTGCTTGCTTCCATGCTAAATATAAGCTTTGATTAAAAATTTTTCTTACTAATTATGAAACAAAACATTTTTTAGACAGTGCATCTATTAATGAATACCTATGGCTTCAAACATTTCAACACACCATGTTGAGATAAACAGGTTAGAAAGACCTCACAGACAACACACTTGTGTACTGATATGAGCATTTCAAATCACCTCAGTTAAGGTTTAGCATGTAAATTAAAACATGAATTAAACCATGCCTCAAATCTGTTCTGGGCAAACACAAAGGCCTCTTATGTTTTTTCACTTCTTTGGCTATTTTTGGCACGCCCAAGAACGAAATATAAGGTTCCTTTCCTGCAAAGAAAAGCAAAACCTCACAGAACTACCTGGCACCACACCACACAAGAGCTTCTGCATATTGCATAAGCCAGAAAGGTGCTCAAGCTAATCAGAACAAAACAGAAATATACTTGTCAGGGATCTTGGATTGCAGCTTCTGTGATATCTGAGCCCAGAGATACAACTCAGTGTTCCACTCAACACAACTGCTCTATTTTGAAGAACTAGCAACTTGCAACGATTATCTCCAAAAAGCAGATGAAATGTAGCAATACACAGACATCAAATTTAGAAGCAATTTGTCTAATCTAAAAATGGCTTGGTAAACTATGTGCTTACTACTGTCAAGGCACAGATGGAAAAGCTGTAAGTGCTCTTGTTCTTAAAATCGGTTACGTCAAGAAAAATGTGATGGCATGACAAAACAGTCCTGTTTCCAGATCAGTGCCCACAGAATGTGCCATAGTCAGACTCCACCAGATCTGACTGATACACAGAGAAGTGACAGTATCACCTCTTATTATCAGTTACTCTGGAAAGGAAATACATATTTTGAGACCCAAAATCTTCTGTTTCCCTGTGCAGCAAGAGTACTCAGCTCTGTCTGAAGTTTCATTTGGAATGCTTCCATGTAATCTGGAACTATCATCAGCATTTATCCAGTATAAGATAAAAACTACTGCCTCAAAAACAGGAAGCAACTTTAAATGACAATACTGATATTCTTCCACTCCCTTCCAAGAAGTAATTTACTTACAAACTTTCTATGTAGTTATAGCTACATTTCTTTTGGGGAAAACAACAAGCATTTTAGATAAACTTACCCACTAGATTGTGTTGTGGTTTAAGCTTAGTCGTAAATTAGACAAAGCATGTAGCCTGCTTGTTTTCCCCCCACAACCTGTCCT
>WYDI02007597.1:0-57030 GCA_009867235.2 Psittacus erithacus | reverse complement strand
CTTAGTTACTGGACTGTTCTTATCTCAACCCATGGGAGTTACATTCTTTCGATTCTCCTCCCCATCCCTCTGGGAGTGGGGTGGGGAGGGAAGGAAGAGAAGGGAGTGAGAGAGAGTCTACATGGTTCTGAGTTACGACTGAGCTTAATCCACGACAATCATCCTTTTCTGGTCTTCCTGGGTGTGCCATTTCAGGATGGCAATGAAGCTGTTTTCTCATTCGTACATGACACTTTTCTGTGGTGTATTATACTGAAAGAAGGGATTTATAAGGTGTCAAGGGGAATTGATGGCACAAGGCCAAAGCAAAGGGATCAAGAGCAGCAGGAGGTGCAGGAAAATCAAGCAAATGACCAACCAGCAGATATGAAAGGTGCATTGTAAAAAAAAAAAGAAAAAAAATATTGATTTATACACGGGCGCTTCTGCTGAACTTTGCTGCTGGTAGGTTGGCTTTTCTGTCTCCAAGGTCACTTGGCTTAGAAGATTCAAGGATGCATTTAGGCAGGGAGTTCTTCCAGTCAGGACTTAGGAATGTAACACGTGATCTGGCTGTCAGCTTTCGGTGGTAAGTCTGAGAAAGTACTCACTTCTTTCTATGGTTTTCAGACTCTTTTAACTGGAAGCTGAATCTGAATTCCGTACTTGATTGTTTAAAACTATCATCTGAGACTCACTCAAAATGTAATAAAGTTTTGATGGATTTTAGCAGCATACAAATATTTGTATTTTTTAAATTTGTTTTCTTTAGCAGTTAAAATAGAGAGGAAAAAGGATATTTTTTTTTCCTTTATTTATCTCACCCAAAGTTCCACCTTACAAGGTTTGGGGTTATAGTCTGCCTTGGATTTTATCTTGAGTGTTTGGCTTGCCAGATAGACGGAGCAGTTGACTTTGTGGATAATGCTACCTTCTCTATGTTACTGTGTTAAATACTGCATCCCTACCAACACAATTGTGAAGGCAGTATAGTTGTAGAACTCAACAGCATATAAATAACCCCTTGTTTAACTTCTCTGCTCTCAACTTTATTTTTATGTCCACTGAAGCTGTTTTGACATTGAACCCAGCTCTCAATCTTTAAACCTGAATGTGCAGCTCTTTTCTATTACATCAGTCTTTGCTTGACATCTTCCCTTCATGTTTTTATGCACTGTGATGAGCAGTGAGATTGGGAATCCCAGGTGCAGTTAGACTAGAAATTCAGCACGCGGCTGGAGAGCTGCCAGGAGCTGGGATGAGTTGCAGATTTGAGAATCAATATGAACTGCCTGACTTTACCTGTGGACTACCAGCTGGTTGCCCATCTTCCTGCATACTTGATTTATGTTTTAGATGGGATTGCATAAAAATATACACTTTAAAAAGATGATTTCTGGCATGAAGATAGAGTTCTGTCTGCTTGATCTTAAAAAGGTAATGTCTCATTTAAATCTTGGAATTATCATTAATGTGATTTAGAGTGTTTTCAGTTAAGAGATTTTAATCAATTGGATCAGACTTTATTCACTTTGTTTATGTTTCTTTTAAATTTTAATATAATTAAGAAAAGTTAATTTGGTTAAACTTTTCTTCTTTTATTTGCTGTCTAAAGCAAAAATATTACACTATTCTAGAAAATGAGATCGGGGAGCATTCATATTCTGTATTTACATAGACACAGCTTTTTAAAACAGAGTTCTGAACAGTTGTGTTGCTGAATGTACAATTAAGGCATAGTGTATGATAAGTGCACATGGTTTTGTGCTTAAATTTCCCATTACTGTATGCAAAAACTGAGCAAAACCATAACATATTGAGATCAGAGTATTTTAGCTTTTTTTTACACTCGTCACCATTGATTAATGTACCATAGTTACTAATAGCACATTTGTGTGTTGTGGGTTGTGTTAACTAGGCTGTAATCCCATCAGCTATCATAAATCAAACAGGGCTAGGCACGATCAGAATTTGTGTGGAGGCTGTCTTGTTGGTAAAATGGTCTTTTAATTCAGTTGGTGATGTTCTGCTTCCAACAAATTCAATTCTTCTTTCGCAATAGGATGAAGTAAAGCCAAAGAAATCCTTCACTACATCATGCCTTTAAAATAGTTGTACATTTTGGGAGGTACAAATATGGATACTTATATTTAATGAAATGCTACTGTAGTGTAATTTGTGTTTGTATATAAAATCTTCAATATCTAAAACCCCACTAATCCAAAATCCCTTCAAAACAATAAGTGAAGCAATTAAGTCAGCATTGAAGTGCTATAAAATCTGTCATCACTCACTGTTACCCAACCTAAATTGTATATATCACATAGAATATAATTTTTACTCTTGTTTTTTTCTTTTTTTATCAATGAATTTTGCTGTTGGATACATGGAATTTATGCTGCATATTGTCTATTGGATATATATAGTGCAGAATATGAAATGAAAATCTTATATTGCACTAAAAGCGTCAGAATAAATTACATCCCATATATATTTTCATATGGTGATGGGTAAGGCTGGAGAATATCTTTGTAACCAGAAATATCTGACTTTATGAAATATGATGACTATGAGGTTGTAGGTTTTATAAGTTTTTACAGCTTGCAAATTTGATTTATAAGATGATTAACAGTGTTGCTAAAGTGATTTTCTGGAATGGGTAACGTTAGAGTGTAGAGTGATATCTAAATATGTCAAAAACATTCCTGCTGAGTAACAACTGGAAATATATTCTTGTATCTTGTGGTTAAAAATAAGAATTTTTGTTTTTCAAATAGCAGTAGACACTGTTGGAAGAAAGGAAGTTTTAAAATGTGTTCAGTGGGGTTTTGGGGTTTTTTTTAGGCCTGTTAACTGGCATACCCTCAATAGACATAGAAAATAGCTATTTTTTTCAGAAAGAACATAATAGAAAAGAAGGAGTTGTAAACTATATACATTCAAATGAATAATTTGCCAATGGAGATTCCAGTTCAGGCGCTATTTCAACAAGTCATGTCTTTGAGTTTAAATACATGATTATTTTTACTCAAACCTAACATGTTTAAGTACCTCATTGCCCTGAACTTGTAAATACATAGCTGGGAGATGCCAACAGGTGATTTTAATCTGGAGTGGTATTAAATGTACAGAATGTTTGGTAGCTAACAGATGTCAATATCAGTGTGCTTACAGGAGAAATGTTTAAAATTCATGTAATAAAATATAAATGAAGAAGTTGAAATAGAGGCAACACATTTATTTACTTGCAAGAGACTTCAGATTTGAGCAACTGGTATGCTTACCTTTTTTGGCTTTGATTGTGCTGAAGTTTATAATTCATAAGAATGGAAAAAACCATAGGTGATAAGTAATGGTTTGCAATTGGCTTTAGTAAGCTTTCATTGTAAAAATATGATCAGTATTTCTGAGAGATTTACAAACAGCTTTTTTCTGATATCTGATTGCAGAAGAAACTATTTCTCAAATTTCCTTCAGTAGTTTTTAGAAGAGTTCTCTAGAATATTTCAGTTAATGGGTGGTGTTCCAGAGTTTACCTGTGTTCAATGGAATTTTGGCATGGATTTTCAGCCCTAAGTAATCCTTTCTTCTCAAATTGTTAGCTGACTCCTGGTTTTCATGTCATTGCAAGTAAACTGTAAGTTATTTTAAAGGTTCATGTGCAGTTCATAAAAAGGTGATCTGCTAACTGATGTGTCATACTGTTAGGGATCTGCGAGTAGTAATATTCTTGTTGGTGCATGGTACAACTAGTTGGGCTCACCTTCTCAGCTAACACCTGCCTGAGGAATCTCTGGCTCTTTTGGACACCACTTCACTACAGCATGGCTCTGTACGGTGCTGTCTCCATCAGGAATTTCTCATCCTGGAAATACAGATAGGAGTAGCAAGAGTAACAGAACAGTGCCATCACTGTTTGAGTTTCCTTGAAATTACCAAAGGAAGCCAAATCTGAGGTTACTTAAATGTAGATTCAAGTTAAATAAAAAAAATCAGTTTGCTTTCTGGTCTCAGAAGAACTCTTCAGTTGAGTTTTTCAATCCATGGTCTCTTTTTGAGTCTGTGAGTCCAGGAAAGCTTCCCTGTTAGGTCCTCTCAGACATTTTCTTTGGGTGTTATTATGTTCTACATTGGCTTCAGGAGAAAACTGGCTTACAAAGCTGTTCTTCCCATTACTACTTGTTCCTTCATCCCCCACACATGGGCCATTAAAACTGTTCACTGGGTACTGCTGTAAATCAGCTTGTTGAAACAACACAGGTTAAAATAAGCTGATAGGAAACATTCCCTGGACATTTTATTAAGGTAAATTTAAATGTTTACTTTTTTAAAGATACATGAAGAAAAATACCATTTCAGCAAATAGCTAACCTTCCACAATGCATTACATATTGATATATTAATATGAGCCAACATCTCATGAAAAATTATCCAGAATCACTTATTCAAAATACAAAAGCCATGGACTGAAGTCAGCATTTCTCTAAACCAGGTTTATAAACACTGTGTGGTTCTTTGTCAGCCCTTTTCTAAGAATTGGATTTTCCCTGTGATTTCTTTTTCTTTCTGCCAATAAATGGATATTTTATTAGCTTTCAAATGCTCTTCTAGGCACACTTGCCATTTATGTGGAAAAGAGTATTTGAAAATTCTGTTTCCCTTTGCAAATGAGCCTGAAAGGAGTCACTACTTTTCAGTGTGTCTGGGACAATGTTAAGGTAGCTGGAGAAGTAAAGGGTCAGATTGTTATTGTTGCTAGAAAGTTGTTAATCTGCCGAAAAATGTTCTTCCTTTATGTTTTTCTCTCTTCCTGGGAAATCTTTCTTCAAGCTCATGTTGAAAAGATTAGCAGTGAAAAAGGTTATTGAGAAGGATAGTCTATAGTCCCTTGAAGAGCTAGTATAGTCCGCTGTACACTGATGGGAAAAATATTATATTCCAAGTAAATTATGTAAAAAGACAATCACTTGCCATTGACTTCTTACTGTCTGAGAAAGCAAATGGTCTTTTCTGTTGTGTTGTGGAGAATTTACATTATTTTGTTAAATGATTTCTAGGATAGAGTGAAAGCATCTGGAGGAAATAATCACAGAGAAAAGCCCAAGGGATAATCTTCAGGTATGGGAAGATAATTAGAGCTTTAGCTATACAGGCTGTTTGAAGTGTGATTCCATGCCCAGTGGAGTCAATGGGAAAAACCTGAAATGATTTCCACAGACATCGATTCAAAGCTTTGAGCTGGCAGAAGCAGCAAGCCAATTTCTTGCAACTGTGGAAAAAGCTGCGCTCTGCATCCATCCAGTAATTTTATAAATTCAGAATTTCTTCACAAGCTCTAATCTATCTTTTAATGCTGGGCTTGGGACCAAAGAATGTTGTCTGACCTTTGCTGCTTTCTTCTGTGGCTAGAAATTCTTTATTGCAGGGAAACACTACACAAATCTCTAGAAAGAAGCTGTCTATATATAATTACTGATTATTTCTTTCTGTGTCAGATCAAGGAACAAGATTCTCAAGACAGGAGAGTCTCTGGGCAATAGCTGAATATGTCCTTCTGTGAGAGCAGATTCACCCTCTAGCAGGAAGCTCTGGTAGATGGACTTCTTAAACTGGTCATGTTGTGCATGTGAAGTAGGTCTACTGTACCTTTGTCCTTTAGGTGAGCTGCTAGGCATTGCAAAAATGAGGTGCCTGGTGGGCTACTGAGAGAGAAACTAATATTTTGCTTCTAAATATTGTTGGAGGCAGAATTGTGGAATGCAGGGAGATCATGTGGAATCGGGCAAAAAGCCTCTTCAGACTTCGGTGAATCACAGTTCACTGCAAATCTGGCTCCAGGTTTAAGTTTGTAGATGTTAGCCATGAATTTGAATTCCCTTCTGGACTGGAGAAGTGGCTTAAGGATTTCTGTGTGGGCTATGGAGTACTTATATAGAAATCTGCCTGCAGGACAGACTTTTTCTTTAGCGAGTGCCGCTGTCAAATTGTTGTGTGTCAAACAGGCAACAATTTTCTCTCAGCTTTAAGGGAAGGGAACTTAATTTTGCAGTGTTTTTTCTCTATGTTAGTTGTGGGAAATGTCAAGTGATGGAAACATTTTTTAATAATATTTCTGTCTTGCTTTCTATGTGTGCTTCCCCAGCATACACATGGTTTATGTGTGCGGGTTGATTTATGAATCAGACTCTTGAGAATCAAAGCTGTTACTTTTTGTACTGTATGTTAAAAGAAACATGCAGAATGGTCTTTTTGGTGTTAAGTTTCTGAAAGGACTAAGAATGTCTTCAGTTAACTCTTCTTGGCACACACTTGATATTGTCAGCCTTCAAATGAATGACCAATAAACAAGCACAAGCAGACAGAAAATTATATATTCCTGAGCACCACTAGGTTTTTTTCTTTCCCAAAATTGAGATTTCTTCTAAAATGCTGTTGGGTTACAGCCCCAGAAAAATAACTTGTACACTTACTATAAATAAATAGACCTATCTTAACAATGGTAAAAGTTGGCTTGCTGTGGGACCACCCTGAACAGGAGAAAAAGCAGAGTTTGTTAGGGCCAGACTGAGAGTATGCCTCACGCAGCTGAGGGTGCAGCCTGGAAAGGGACCTTCTGTGTCATTACACTCGGGTCCTATTTTTGTGTTTGGAAGCTGTATCAGCAGCTGATCAAACTCCAGTTTAAAAAGGCCTAGTCTTCTGCTTCTGATATTCCTACCAGAAAATGTTGTGGATTCGTAATTTTTTTACAAAAGTGGATCTTGTGAAGTCTGAATTCTATTTGCAGTAACTGATAGGATTCCTGATGTCTAGTTACCCAAAGTTCATTGTGGCCTTGAATATTGTAATTTTACACTGCTTTCTGGAAGAAAATTAAACCATTAATTTTAAAGCATACCATAGAAAACGTTATATATACAATTTTGTTTTCAATTTCACAGTAAATGCATCCAGACTTGGTAAAGGGACGAGTGAGCTGGCTATGAACATGTAGCTTTTTACTACTTCAAGTCATTGGTCTCTAAGGAGTGGGCAAGAAAGAAAATGTGCAAATAGGAAAGACTGAACCTAGACCTTGTGTGGTAGTTCATTGTTTTGAAGTAAAACCTTTTGAGTTAGTGCTATACCTTAGGCCTGGAGAAGAAAGGAGAAGCAGAAGTGAGAGAAAAAGGGCTCTTTGTAATCAAGGGAAAGTCTGACAATCTAGGCATAATGTGGTAACCAGTGGTTACTTAAGAAACATTGAAGACAAAAAATCCAGATGTCCTATTGTTGGCACTTAAATTTGATGTTGCAACTCAGGTCCAGAAGTAACAGTAACTGTATCAGTCATGTTGTTTCTATTTTGTGGGATGCTAGAATATTGATTTGAGCATATATTCTCTAGGTACTATATTATTTCTCCTTTTTAGACTCCATCAGTTCCACATCTTTCCCAAATCCTCTCAGTTTCTTCTTCATGTATTGATAGGGGTCATGGCCAGCTTTACTACAGGCAGTTCTTTCTGAGAGCTGAGTTTTAAAAAATCCACACTGTAGCTGGGGAGGCAGATTCATTTGTAAAACCTGGTGCTTCCAGTTCTCATTGAGGCCAGAACCTCTTAGGTATTGTGAAAAAGAAGAGGATTGGATGAATAAAAGCATTCATTTACAGTAGATTATATCTGAGACTTTGTAAGACATGTAAACCCTTTTGCTTCAGCACATAATACAACTACTGATTGACAGAGATGGAAGGGCAGAAGGGAGAAAGAGGCTAACAAGTGAAAAAGGGGAGAAGCTTGTACTGTGGGTGCTGCTCACCAAAGCATTTGGTGCTGCTCACCAAAGCATTTGGGTAAAGTAAGATGCAAGAGTTACATGGTTACTGGAGGGGATGAGGGATTACATTTTTTAATCCTGGGTGGAAAGTCAGTTTAAGACATTCATTAGGTTATCAGTGTACCCTTCCTGAAAGGATTAAGATCTGTTCATCCCAAACATGTTATCATTGCAGGGCCTTGTGACCACCATAGCTGGTCTCACTAAAAAGATGATGTTGCCTTTTGTGTGGGTCACACACATGTGTTGTGTATCTCTATAAAATAAGAGAGATTAATGTGTTTCAGTCAGTGTTAGGCGATGGGTATGGAATGATTCAGGATCCTGTGGAAGAAGTCTTAAGCCTCATAGGAAATAACTTGCTGAGAGTTCACTCATGGTCAGTCCAGGCAGCTACTGTTTGAGTGTCACCTCACACATTAGCACTTCCAAAGCAGGACATGGCAAGAAGATGAGTGGAGATACTAGATTGCTTCCTGCATGGCTTGAAGTATACAAAGAAAAGGTTTTCAGGCAGAAATTGCAGAAGTTAGAAAAGAAACTGAAATGTGAATAATTCCAATGATAGATGTGGATTATGGGAGAAAGAATGCATCTCAGCATTTGGACTCTTTTCTTGGGGAGGGTGAAGGCTACCTGAGGAAATAACAGCACATGTGAAGGTCACAGTCCTCAGCCAGTACTGGCTTACTAAATAAACCGTGCTGTGTGGGAGAAACTTCTCAGGCTGTTTGAAGTGCAAGTAAATGTGTATCTGCTTCTTTCTTCTCTTCATCATTATAATTTTTTTTTTCAGCTGTGCAAACTGTTTGGATTTGGAAAATGGGTATGCTTGTTTCACTTTAACTTGATTTAAATGTGCTTTAAAAATAGCTAGCTAACATCAATAATCTCCCTATTGTTTGTAATTGTCCTTAAAAATGAAGTACTCGAGTACTCTGTCAATTAAGGACCCCGCAAAACAAAGAAAGATCTGCAGCGCCGGAAGAGAAGCAGAAGTCTTAGGTTCTTGCAGGCTCTAGGGACTCAGCTGCATCAGTTTACATTTCCTAGGTCTGTTTTGCAGAGAAAACAACATTCCCCTCCTCTCCCTCCTGAACTATAAATGGAAGTCATTTTTCTTTGGCTCACAGATCAGCATTGTTGACAAAGTACTCAAGAGTTGCCACTGGGTTGTTCTAAGTTGAAAGCTGCTGGCAATTTTGTTTGTTAGGGGATGAAACTGTTTAAGAAAAAAGAAAGAAGAAAGGAAGGGAGAGAGGAAAAAAATTGAGGATTTCCTAGAGGGTTATTTTAAAATGCTATCTCCATGCTTTGCGCCTGCTGAGAAATTTGGACTTGAGCTATCCTCAGATCCCTATGGCTACTTGCTGTCAGTACCTGTTTTGGCAACCTCTGAGCAAAGAGAGTGAAACAGCTTTGATTCTGTTTCTTCTCCCCTCCTTCCCATCTGTTGCTTCGCTCTGGATCCTGAGGTGTGCCAGCCTCCTTGTGCTGGGAGTGAGATCAAGCAGAGGCTTCTCAGCAAATACTTCTGGAGTCCAAGCCCCTATTACTGGCATTATCCTCAATGTCCCAGTTAGCAGCTGATGGTCAATGCAAACAGAGCAGGGGGCGACACTCAGAGCCTTTGCACAGGTGTGAGCGGGTTGCTGAGAAAAGAAGCCTGGTCTTGCAAGTTTCCTGCAATCTCCTTGTAAGACAGTGAGAGCATTAATGTTCTTTGAGGCTGGTACCATTCAGGAATCAGTCTTGGGCTTAAAGTTGTGCAGCTGGTGCTATATAATTTTTTCCAGCATATGCCATGCTAGAACTAATGTCTGATAAAGGTACAAATGTATAGAAAAGGCTAGTGTGTGTACATGTCGAAGGCAGAAAGAATATTTTATTGGTTTTTAGTATTTAACCCATTTTCTACCAAAGCTGAGAGCAAAACAGCAGCCAGGTGTAAGCCAATTCAAGGATTCTGCCTTTCCCAGGAACAGGGCCAGGTATGGGTGACCAGAGAATATGAAGATGTGGTGCTTCCTTCATCAGCTGCATACTCATGATTTTGAAGTGTGATTATGAATTATTCTTGGAACACATGAATTTAAAGGTTTTATTTCATTCTGAGTGCTGTTTTTGCAGAAATGAGTGTCCCTGTCCTGCTTATAGGAGCTCAGAAAGCTAGTTGGTATGCTAGCTACTAAGAGTTTATAAAGCTATATGTTACATAAACACAGCTCTCCAAATTTAGGTGTACCTTTCAGCAGTGAAGACTGATTTTTTTTTTTGCTGTTGTAGCATTTCATTCTGAACACTTTTTTATAAACTGGACAAAACCAGTAACATCGTTTTTTATTCTCTTGATTCCAGGAGAAAGGAGGCTAGTAAACCAGAAAAGTGTATTTCACAACATTGGAATATTTCAGATATGAATTGTTCTGAGAGTTACAAATACTTTTCAATTTTAAATTCTAACTCTCCTTGTCCCTTCTTTCTAGTCTCCCCTATATATATCCAAAACTGGTCTGACTTCAAGAGTACAAAGTGTGTTATTAAGGGGGTTCTTTACAGAGAGTTTATTAAAGGGAAAAGGCAAAAACTGTAAATGAATTCATGCAGAACTATAATTCATCGAATCCTACAAGGGACATTCCTGTATGTGACACTCATTGAAAGTGGTAGGAGATTGGTTTAAAACTGGTAAAAGAAAATACTTTTTTACAAAGTCTCTAGTGAAATACAGAAGAGAATTTTTGATTGATTTGCTCTGATAAGAGATCAGAAGGAAGCTGTCACCTCTTTATCAGTTTCTGAAACTAGTACTGTCGTTACTGAAAACTTAATTTTGGATACTTTCAGAGTATGCTAGTGTCTTCTAACAATGTCTTTGCTAGTTCCTGGAGGTTCAGATGGCACTTTTTATGTGTTTGTTTATCTCTGACTGTACCTCTACTTGGTATACTTGTGAAATAAAAAGGAAATGAACAGCTCTTGTAGTTTCCAAAACTGTCATGCTAAAATAAATCATAAGCATAATTTGGGAAACATGTCAAACTGTAATTAGGATTAGTTTTATTGAAGACTGTGTTTCAGTGGTTACTAAGCAAAACATAGAACATAATTAATGACAGCCACTTCAAGTCACCTTGTATTATATGCCTTTTAACTGTTGATTTATTGATGCAAAATTACAATGAGGTGGCAGTGCCTGCCAGTTCAGCGTATTTGGGTGAGCCATTCAATCACCTCTAACATATTTCCTATGTGGGCTGGCAGCCACAGCTCTGCATCAGGTGGCTTTGCTGCCAAGAGAAGATAGATGTAGCTTGGAGCCCTGTAGGAGAACGCTGCTTTGAGTATGTGCTACGTTGGTGTTTTTCCTGAGCATTCTTCTGTTTCATCAGCACTAGCTTTGTTTACGTACCGATAGAGAGCGTTTACATAGAGAGTCAAGAAAAAGCACATTGCAAAAGTACAGCTCTTCTAGGCACACTGTGTTGCAAAGAAGAAGAAAGATCAGTGATCCCGCTTCAGCCAAAATAACATAAAAACTCCTGCAAATTCAGTAGCCCACTGAAAAAAAAGAAGACCTCAACAGATCATTCCTAGGACGTGGCAGGTAATCATAGTTGTATGTCAACATCGGTGTGTAACCTTCAACCTCATATCTGATCACAGGTATGTCTGTGGTTTTCTGATATCCCGTGCTGAAGGAAGAGGGAGGGATAGAAAATTATCAGACATGCAAGAAACCAGTTGAAGAAATGAATCTGGTCACCTATTACAGATGACTACTTAATAGTCCTTCAGTTCAGAAGAAAACACAACATACTTCCCAACTGCTTGTTGCAAAGAAAGCAGGGAAGACAAAGAGGTCTAAATCTTCATTGTACCTGGAAGTGTGTTTCCCATATGAGCCTGGTAAGCTGATCATAGCTGACTGAATAGACTACCTCAGAAAAAGTACGCTTGACCTATGCCAGTGTGATCTAAGGGAAAGTTCCTGGCATGACAATTGCAGTTGCTGATGCTGTATAAGAAAGGCTGATAAAGCTATTGCATGGGCAAATTCTTTGTGTCTGTAATTACATGCACTCACAAGAGTTTCAAGGATTGATGACAAATTACTTCACTTTCTTGTGGAGTCACACAAGGTTCAGTTCTCTGTTCCATTTTCTCTTAGTCCCTTTGAGCATCCAAACACAGTAAATTGCAGATACACCAAGGGATGTGAAAGGCAGTAATCTGATATAGCCAAAAAGGGAATAAGGGGTCTTGATCAAGTGTGAAGTAGCATTAAAGTACTAGAAGAGGAGAGGAATTAACAAATAACCTGAGCTGGAATTGACAATGACAGTTATGGGAAGGCCAGAATGTCTGGAGAAGGTTGGATTTTCTTCAGGCCAAGTGGGGAAGTCATTACAGGGATTCATGTGCCTGGAGATGTGGTCCCATAACTGTTATTTCAGCGGTACTATTGTGATCAGATTGCATCCTGATATGAGTCAAGACATTTCTATGACTCTGAAAAAACACTTCAAGAGGTGTCTGTAGGAATGATAGCCCTTGTCACGGTGAGAGGGCCTTCTGTTGCATAGACCAAGTAGTGAAATTTCATGATAACTTTTATTATCATGAAGGTTCCTTGCCTTTCTTCATTAGTTGCTATTTCTATAATCCATGCATTTCTGTGTATTATAGATTGCATACAATTAATTCATTGTGGTTGGACATTTGTTTTCAAATGAAGCTCACCTGTATGTTTATTACACAATTAATATAAAATTATGAGAGAATGTCTGTGAAAAACAGTGAGTATTGAGCACATTAAATACCAAATGGACGAATGTGCTCTTTTAGATCTTAAAGTAACGGTTGGGATTATTAATATTTTGTCTGATGCTTCTTAAGTTTTACATTAGTTATTTCAGGTGCTGAAGTTTGAAAGGGCAGGTTATAATATAGTTCTTCAACCCTCTGTCAAGCATATTACTCTATTCACTGATATTTGTGTTACCGCAATGCTGAATATTCGCTTGTAAATGAAATAGCAGTTCCTGTCTAGGATATAGCTGTGGCAAGAGACAAAAGTGCCTTTCGAGAAACACGTGTTTCATTTTTTCTTGCTGGTAGGGTAGCTGATACTATTGAAGTCTGTAGTAATTTGTTTCTGTGGATGACTATCTGGTCATCACTGTAAGACCTGCAAGCTGACACCAATCTGAACTCCCAGGCAGAGCAGATAGCTAGGAGTGTAGTGAGATCATGTATGGTAATGCAAAGTGCAGTACCTTTCCTGTCATCTTTGAAGAAGGATGCATTGTACTTCTTTCAAACAGCTGTTGAAGCTTTGAAGAAGAAGAAATTGCAATTGGAATATCCATAAAGAGCTAGACATAGCTTTGGATATTTATTCCAGATAGCCAGAGGAGTTTCAGCACCTTTGAAGGTATTAAAACCAGCTTTACTTGTTTAAGCTTTATTTGAAATGCAGATGGGGGGAAAAAGAAATAAAAAATCAGTGTTTGCCAAATGAGAGAGAACTAAATTGGCTCTATGTGTAAAATGTCTTCTTGAGGAGTATCAAAATGATAGCATGAAAAACCAGAACAAACTGTCCTCTTACCGAAATACTATAATATGTCTTTCATCAAGTAAAGCCCTGAGATAAGAAGAGGGTTCCTCTGCTGATATAATTGCCATTGTTTAAGCTAAATCAGTAGATTTTTAATGCTTGCACCAGGAAAGAATCCCCCAGTTCTCTTTTGTTTTTCTTCATCCTCATATATCTCTCATTTGCATTCTCATATGTTAGTGAAGTGCTAGGCTTTGATCTTCCATGTACTTAATAATTTGCTTTAAGCAAGTCCTTAGTCCTTTTGAATCTGATTTACATTTGAACCAACACTGTTACACATTGTTCCAGCACTGAAAAGGGACCTGGAATCACTTGAGTTTCAGTCAGACTGATACATAGTTTGTCTTTTAGAGGAAGAAGATGATGTCTTCAGTGTAAAGGAGAACTTGACTCATAGACTTCAGAGTGAATCCTACTTACTTTCAGTGCAGATGATTCGATGAGTTGGAGTGCTGCCTTACTAAGTTCACTACAGGACTGTGATGGTCCTCTACATGGTATTATCGAGATTTTTAAGAACACTTCCATGGTGCGCATTGAATTATCTATGTAGTCTGAACTGTATTGATAGGAGCCAAACCAAAAAGACTTTCTATATTCAAAGACTGTTAGATGCTGATTCCGAAGTTGTTTATTAGTGCCTTTCATTATACTGAAGATCTGGCAGGTTGTTCTCTTGCCTCTAATAGACTTTGCAGTACTTTGTGCAAGTTATTCTTACATTTTCCAAGAAGAAAAGCCTGTGTGCTCTTTCATGGTCTTCATCAAGCATTCCTGATGCAGCAAAATCTTTAATTGGGTTCTTTTTCTTTTAAGTGGAATGGTCAGAAGTTGTTTTTCTGTAAATAATAATGAAGCAAGATGGTATGGAAAAATTATGATTCTAAAAGACAAATCATCATAAAAAATGAAAACTATATTATTTTAACGTGAATTATTCATAGATTATCAAGTTTAGATGAGGCTTGTGAACCTAACTTTGGTTCTTTAATATAGATTTAATATAACTTTAAGTTTGTGATGCAGGGAATGGAATTCTACTCAGAAAAACTATTCTGATTTCTGTATAAATGGAAAAGTTTACGTGTTCATTGGGATAGTAGTACGGGGAGCAGACATTTATCTTCATGACTTTGTAATGCCATGGTATAACATGGGGCATAAAGAAGATTGTATTTGGAAAAGTAGCGCTCTTTTAGGAGAAGAATGTACTACATCTATTTTGGTTTCTTTGGCAATAAAAGGGCCGGTCAGGAATGTTCTTAGCTTCTGTTACCTGGCAGGTGCAATTGGTCATGGTAAATTTCTGTCTGCTTTACATTCAGTTTACTCAAATTTCTTTTCTATGGATTCTTTTGCTAGTTCATCTTATTTAACTTCCGTTTTTTCCTTCAACATCTTTGAGGCTCATGTGGTCTTTGAAATCTCTTTGTCACTGCATTTTGCGTATATAATTTGCAAAACTATATACACAAAACATTTTAACTTTGGTGAAGTCAAAATCAACTTCACCATGTAAAGCTCTTTCTTCAGTAATGCTTCTGTTTGTATTCGTAGTCCCTTTGGCAACATAGTCCCTCAGCTTTTAGGCCCACCCTTACTGGCTGTCTCAGACAAATTTTTCATTTCTTTGACTTGTTTCTCAGTTTGTCTGTCTGTGTTTCTCATCTATTTCAACTGTGTCTCTCAAGCCGTCTGGCAATACTTTTCAGCATTTCCTACTGCATTTCTTGGTGCTCTGAGGCAGTTCCGTCAGTTCCATCAGCACTGAATCTTTGCTTCTTCAGAAATAATCCAGTCTTTTTTTTAGTTCAAGCTAGTGCTTTTCTGGTGTTCCAAGCTACCTTCTTAGTTCTTTGGTCATCACCCTGAAATCTGTGAAAGGCAAGATATCAGGGGAAGAAGTAGAAATAGCCTCTTTGTTTTTCTGCAGTTCTTGTGGTTGTTGATTACAGAAAATATTATATCATTTGGATGTGACAGGAGTTTTGTGTTTACTACGGAGTAGCATTCTAACGAAACATGCATACTAACAGAAAGATATTTTACAGGAAATATGTTACAAAATTCTATTATTTAAGATGTAATTGAAATCAGATTTTTTAAAGTTTAAATCAGATTTTAAGCATAAAATATTCTCTTTTGAACTCAGATTGTGAGTAGTAGTGAATTTTTGAGGACCTGACTGATTTGTGTTCTTTTGTGCTTATTTAAATTTGAGGTAATATTCAAACACTTTACTATTCTGCTGAAGTCTTAGTGACAGACTACTAAATTTGGGAAGGCAATTTGCTAAACCCCATAAAAAAAAGAATGTGGAAGTGTTGTATCAGTTTTGGGTAGTTACAACTTCTTGTGCTATTGGAATAATAAAGTTTTATTTATGTTGATTTATTTTGTTTAGTTTAGTTCCATAACTTGTTCAACACGGAGTTGAAAAACCAGAAGAGCTGGCTTTCTTTTCCCAATTTATGTTGAAGAACTAAACTTGAGTGGGTTAGATTTACTACAGAAATTAAAAAGGGCACACTGACTGAAGAAATTTATTTAATTCATAACCTTATAGGTAGCAGCAATATGCGATGCATCAACAGAATGGCTGTGTTACAACTATAAGTGTAGGTAATTCTACATTATAGATTATTAGATGTTGATGCTATTGCTTTCTTCATTATAATAGCCTTGCACCTGGGTCTTTATTATCCTACCTGGCTTGACCTCCCTCCAATCCTGTTTCTTTGTCAAGAGCTTGCCAATACTGTCTTCAGGTGCCTGGAGTCAGTTCCCCAAATGGGAATGATGGTTTGCAGGACCGTGCTGGAAGAGAGAGGTCATGAGAGGGAGGAGGACCTTGCTCACAGACTACAGTGGCAGCTTGCACTGAAGTCTCTGGCATAGGTGGAGTTCGAGTGGGTCAGGTGTAAGCCCTAGGAAAATTAGGCTGGAAAAGAGTAAAGAGTGAAGAAGGGGGACCTTGGCTCTACCATAGCCATCAGCTGGGTGCACATAGCCTCCAGCATTTATTCATTGAAAAATGCCTTGTAAACAGCACCTTGCCTATAGGTTTAAATGTAGAGATACTGTTTTGTGCATCACATAAAATTGTGGATGGCCTGTCTGCAGAGATATGTCGAGAACTTCCTCTTCTGACCAGAACATGAGTTTAGACTGAGTCCTACCTGTAAAAATCTTGCCTGGGAAGTAGAACCACTTACAGTTAAAATTCCCGCTGTCTGGCTTTTCTTCTTCAGCTAAAGCATGATGATTACATAACAGGGACATTCAGATGACATAAATTCACCAAATTTTTTAACCATGCTCACAAGCCAAACTTGTGTGTAAATAACCTCTGATCTGCCAAATTTATGAGTTTACCATAAAAAACTGGTATTCTGTGTGTGTGGAGAAGGTTAATTCATTGTGGTGTCTCAGGAGTGATTGCTTAGGTTTTTTTGATTGCCTAATTACTTTCCTTATTTCTTCATTCTTTTAGGGAGCTGTAGAAAGTGTGCTTTTTTATCCTCAGTAAATACTTGTCAGGAGTGACAGCAATATGCTGCCTTGGCTATTCTATTCTAAAAGCATTGATTACTTCCTGAAAGGTTTCAGTTCTCTGGCAATCACAGGCCATGTTTTCTCTGATAATAACCTTTTTGTTATTGGCATAGACTGTATCTAGCTCTGGGTTTTGTTCCCTGCCTATCTGTCAGTTCATCCACTTGTCTGATTTGCTGAAACTACAGAGATTTGAACTAAGATTCATACATTTTTAACACACATAAAAAAATTCTCAGTTGTGTCTTCTGGATCTTGTTGAAGCAGGTTATCTGTATTATATTATGGAAATCCCTTCTCTGCTTGAATATTGGCTTCCAAATTTTTGTTTAGTTCCCATGACAATGCTATCTGGTTTTAACCATATAGACCCTAACAATATTCACCCATGAATGCTGAGGGAGATGGCTGATGTCATTGTGAGGCCACTTTTGATTGCCTTTGAAAGGCTTTGGTGATTGGAAGAGGTACCCAAGGACTGGAGGAAAGCAAATGTCACCCCCATTTTCAAGAGGTCAAGAAGGAGGGTCCAGGGAACTACATTTCCACACACATGAAGGACAAGAAGGTGACTGGGAGCAGTCAGCATGATTCAGCAAGGGAAAGTCATGCTTGACCAACCTGATAACCTTCTATGATAAAATAACTGGCTTGGTATATGAGGGGAGAGCAGTGAATATTTTCTACCTGGACTTCAGTGACGTCTTTGACTCTGTCTCCCATAAGATCCTCACAGATGAAGTATAAGCTAGATGAGCAGATAGTAAGGTAGACTGAAAACTGGCTGAATAGCTGAGCTCAGATGGTGATGATTACTGGTATGAAGTCGAGTTGGAGGCCAGTCGCTAACAGTGTACTTCAAGGGTCAGTGGTATGTCCAGTCCTGTTCAACATCTTCATTAATGATCTGGATGGTGGATCAGGGTGTACCCTCAGTAAATTTGCAGATGATGCAAAACTGGGAGGAGTGATACACTGGGGTGTTGTGCCACCATCCAGAGGGACCTCAGCAAGCTGGAGGAATGGGCTACAAGAACCTCATGAAGTTTAACAAAGGGAGGTGCCAAGTCCTGCACCTAGGGAGAAACAACCCCAGGCACCAGTATATGCTGGGAGCTGATTAATTGGAAATCAGCTTTTCAGAAAGCAGATTGTGGACATGAAGTTGACCATCAACCAGCACTGTGCTCTCACAGCAAGGAAGGTAAATGGTGTCCTGGAGTGCTAGGAGAGTTGCTAGCAGGTCAAGGGAAGTGATCCTTCTCCTCTGGTCAGCACTGTTGAGGCCACATGTGGAGTGCTGTGTCCAGTTCTGGGCTCTACAGTACAAGAGAGACATGGCATTCTGGAGAAACTCCAGTGGTGGGTCACGAGGATGATTAAAGGACTGGAGCATGCCTGCTATATGGAGAGGGTAGGAGAGCTGGCACCATTTAGCCTGGGGAACAGAAAACTCAGGGGGGATCTCATCAGTATGTATAAATACCTTAAGGAAATGTGCAAGGAAGGTGGCTCTTTTCAGTGGTGCCCAGTAACAGAACAAGAGGCAATGGGCACAAACTGAAACACAGGAGGTTCTTCCTGAGCATTAGGAAGCACGTTTTTTTTCAGTGGGGGTAGTCAAGGAGTGGCACAGGTTGCAGAGAGATTGTGGAGTCTCCATCCTTGAAGACATTCAAAACTCATCTGGACACAGTCCTGGGCAACCAGCTCTGGATGGCCCTACCTGAGCAGGGGAGTTGGACAAAGTGACCTCCAGAGATCCCTTCCTAACTGAGCCATTCTGTGATTCTCTTATAGCACTGCACTGATACCACATTAAATGTATTAAAGAATTTAGTCTTATATTTCCTGTAGTACTGTTTCTGAATTGGCCATGGAATTACAGTGAGATCTCTTTATCCAACTCTTTCAGTTGTTGCCTTTTCATGGACTTTTCTGATATCTGTAAATGGGATTTCTCCATAGTGCCTACAGTAGTTGCTGATGAAAAGTCCCTACATGTGGCACAAATTTAGTCACTTAATCTGTTATTCTCAGGAATCTCAGTATCTTTTCAATTGGTTAGACATGGTGATAATGCTGCCTTTGTGGTTTGCCTGTGTATCTTTGCACATTAAGAGTTCATACTTCCTGTACAGCACTTGCGTTGTATGCCCTTCTTTTTGGCGTATTTATTTTAACTTGGCATTTTTTTTAATCTTCCCAAAGTTGTCCAAAGCTTCTTGCCACTCTGTCTTCCCGTTTTTACCCATGTGAAGTGTTACCGTGTAAAACTTGATATACTCTGCCTGTGCCATCGCAAGATGAATGTGTAACCCTTTCAAATGGCATCTGCCAGAATTTTGCATATTCATTTAACGTAGAAATATTTGACATCAGTGGTCCCTCAAAATATCTACCCTCTAGGCAGTAAAAAAAAGTTCAAATTTTACACTGGTTCTTCCCCGTGCAAAAGCAAGAGAAGATGTGCTTTCTTTCTGTTGACTGACTTCTTATGTCCTGCAGTTGTCTTATTCTGATCTCTGACTTTGAGAGCAGTGTGGCTGCAATGGGGATCAGTCACTGCAAGCCCACTATTATCCCAGAGTGGTTCATTACTAGTGTGTTAATATTACCGGTCTCAGTTAGCAGTCAGTGATGCACTGCATACATTTCATTCTATTTAGATCTTTGTATAATGCAGGTAAAGATTGATACAGAATGTAAACTCCAGTGGAGGTCACATCACACACTGAAAAATTCAAATGAATTACCAAAGGGAGGAGGAAATGTTTTTATCCTGTCATTGAATTCATTGAAGTAAGAAGCTGCTTACTAGCCAGTTCAGTAGGGAAGATAATTTTCAGTCTAACAAACAGATATTTCTGTATCTAAGGAAGTGAACAAACACTAGTAAAAAAAATGGACAGACTATGTCTCAAAAATGGGGGAACAGAATGAGCCAGGATGAAAGATTAAGTCTGTTTAGATCCCAGGAACATTTCAAAGGTGAGATTGGTAAAAGCTGTTGTGGTTTAACAAAAGGATGTGCAGGGATGTGAAGATCTACAAGGGAGGGGAGGAGTGTACCTGAAAGTGCTCTGTGAGAAGTTCATCTCTTACAGATGAATTCTCAGACCAAAACTTCTGAGTTGGTTTTCAGTGATAGGGAGAACATGAAACACAAAGTTTCTGGAGCCATGTTTGCCTGCTTGTCAGTGCCAGCTCAATATAGATGAAAGTATGGATCAGTGTAAATACATTAAGCATAGATTTTGCCTATTTGGTGGTAACCTTTGTAAGTATTTGTTACAGCATTATCTGTTTTGAAAGTTACTGATAAAATTTGTTACCGATTTTAATCCTTAATTTGGCTTAAATGTGATTTAAGGGAACTAACAACGCATATTTTTATACAAATGCATAGCAGTACTGTACGCTAGGGCATTTGTGTATCATAAAAGTACACAGGAAATACTAATAGGAGTTAGTGTGACTGTCATCATCCTCCTTGTCAATATAGTCACGCCACTGGTGGAGGGAGGAGACTTAGTCCATCACATTTCCTGTATTTCTTCCTTCACACTGAACTTGTCCAGGCCGTCACTGCATGTGCAGCTCTGCGTGTTCTCTGAGCTCTGCGTGATTTTCTCTCCTGGGTTTCTTTACTGGTGAGATATTGGATTTTCAGTCTTACTCAATGTGTCAGAGATCTGACCGATCTCTATAAACTTTGTTCTGGACTGGATGGCTCCTGTTGTTTGTCAGGCTCTGCTTTTAACTTCTTCCTGAAAATCCCAGTAGTCTGTTATTGAAGTACTTGTTGCAGGTCTATCACAACCTTTTCTGTTCTCAGTTCTTGTTTGCCAAACTTCAGTAGTACCGCTCAGTTTGTATCAGTTACCAACCTCTTTTTAGTGCAGCACTTATATGTTGTGACTTCAGATTAAAAAAAAAAAAAAATCTTTCCAGGGTTTTTATTTTTATGTGGTTTGCAGTATTCTTCCATTATTGTGGCACATTTTCATGTTTGGGTTCTGCTCTCTGAGTTAATTGAAACTATTAAACACTTCAAGTACATCTGAAACTATAACTGTCAGAAATAAGGCTACTTTCTAATTATTGTCTTTTTCTTCACTAGTACCTATTGCTTCCAGGTGTAGAATGAAGCACCATTTTGGTCTCTTTGTGTTGTTTTCCATGCTCAGAGATATTTTTCAACTCTGATGGAGATGTCAACTGCTCTACTTTTTCATCCTGTTTATTTCTTTAATTCCTTTTATATTTTTTCCCTGCTGATAACCATGTTGGGTTCAGGAATAACTCTGGGCCCAAAGTGTTTAAAAAACACCCTCTTTATTCAGAGACATATTACTGCCTGCCTCTGCATACCAGGATGTGGGCTGAGTGGAACATATTGCTCAGCCTTCCTGCACCAGGAAAGTGAAGCTTCTTAACAGCTCAGGTCCTGGTGCTTCATTGTAGTATGGGAAATCTGGAGTGCCTGTGTAGGAAAGGATGATTTTTCTTCTGTCAGAATATTGTACCCTTGCTTTTTAACTATGATTTTTCACGTGTGATGGGTAACTGCAGAGCACATTGCTGGCAGCCTGTGCCCATGCTGACACGAAACAGAATGAAGGTGTAAATTCACTTAGTTAAGTCCCTCCAGGATATCTAAATGCACCCAGAAGTTCAGCTTTGACTTTCATATTTTGGTCCCTGGTCCACCAGGGTGTTTCTGGGAGCCTCTTGTAGGGGTGAATGTGGATTGTGTGAGAAGACATAATTGAAATGGTTGCATCCTCAGGCGTGAGTGGGGAGGAGAGAGTGTGGGCATGCAAGAGAACAGAATGTGTTTCTCTAGAATTAAGGATGATGGAGTTTTTGTGATATGTCACAGAAAATCATTGATTCTTGGCGTATTAAATAAACTGATTAATAGGTTACTCTTTTTACTATTAACATAGTAAAAATTTATCCTGACCTAATATTATCTATATTATTTGCATAAGAACATAAGGTAAGCTTTAGTGCTTATGTTAAACAGTAAGACCTAAAAACAATGACTCAGAAGCTATCCAGGACAGTACATTTGCATTTCTTCATCCTACTCTGGAGAAGAGAAGATAAATACATGCAGTTCCCACAAAAACATTGCCTTCAGATGTGGTATATATGATTAGCTATATTATACTTTTTTCTCCAGATGGAATATTGGGATACATATTTTTGAGATCCTGGTAATGTGTGAAATAGCTGCCTGTATTCCCAAAATTCATGTTTCTACTTTCAGTCCTAAACTGTGCCCATCACCTGTGAATATGATCTCACTTTAAAGCAAACATTAAAGAGGTAAATCTGGGCATACAGAGTTTGTAATAATGGGAACATTCATGTCTTTATTACTGTAATGTAAATCAGTTTTATGTATGCTGGATGAAAAGATTTATTTTGCCTCATTTTTATAACTCTTAAGTAGTATGGATTTCTGGAGTTTTCTGTGTACCTGTACCTTGGTTTTGCAGCGAAGGGAAGGAATACAGCAGTGGCACTCGATCATTTTCTTTGCGGCAGTATTCATACTGGAAGTGCTCAGTAATCAGTGGCATGTTGTTTTCAGCTGTAGAATCCTCATGCTCTATTAACTGTGGTGGTAGGAAAATGGCTGTTGGCAATTTTCCATCATGTCAATGTTCTTAGTACTTACGTTAGAAACAGTATTTATGAAGGCAACAAAAGTGTTTATTGTTTTTTGCTCTCTCTAGATCTTTCGGTGTTGAGAGTTGGAATATATTTTTTCTGTTCATCTGTTGTGTATATACTGTGAGGGATGTAACACTGCAAGTTACAGTGCTAGCCTTGGAACTTGGAATAACAAAACCTGAGCTGATTTCAGTCAGTGTCTCAGTTTGTTCCGTGTAATCTGTGTTCTAATGTATGTCTAAGAGTTCTGAATACTCACATTAGTCTGAAAGCTTGGAAAACAGTTTATATCTATAAGAAAACTTTGTCAAAGATTTTTTTCCTCCCTGTTTGTTGCTGTGCAGCATCTAATAATGGTATGTCCAGGTATTTAAAGAAAGGCATTGTTCATGTAGAGATCAATACAGCCAAGATGATACATAATTAACCCTCAATGGGTGATAGCATTAATTTTTCATCTTAACATTGATTTATTTGATATACTTTGAAATAACAAATCAATGATCTATAGATTTGGGTTATGAAAATTGAAAGCAATTTCCTAATATGCATGCCAATAATATCAACAGCATTCTATTTTATTTTCTTAACAATGAACAGCCATCCTCCGGTGTCAAGGCTCAGTTGCTTGGAAAAATAGCAAAGTTTTTCTTTCCATATTACTGCTTATTCTCCCCCTTTACCCTCTACAGCTTTCTTGCCCACATTTTTTTCCCCCCTCTTGGATCCTTCAGTATTCACATTGCATTAAGCATCTGATATTTGCATCAAACACTCTGGAAATCCATCCATTGTTTATGTCAGTTAATGTTAAGTAATATGTTGTACAGCAATAAGAAGCAATAAAAACCCCAGCAATAAACTGCTGTGTATCAGTGATTTCTCCTCAGGGTCTGCAACAAGCCATTTGATTTGACTGAAATAATGGCAAACACTTTTAGACCTTTGCATTAACTCTGCAAGTTAATGTCCATGTGGGTTTGTAAGTGTCATGTTTACAGAAGGGTATTGGTGGTGTAGTCCCAGAGATAAAAAGTGATGGGTGCCAGAGTAAGCATTTAGGTAAACAGAAGTGTTAGTCAAAGATTTCCCATGGGGCTGTCATCCTGGTTGTTTGCAACTTCTGTATGTTTCAATACTTTGCAAGTAGTGAGAGAAGAAAGAATACAGTTAAGTTGTAGTTTAAATAAAAGTAATAGTTAACAGACAGCTAATTTAGGGTACCTAGCTCCTCACTGCCAGAAATGAGATGCTGAAATGGTTTAGTTTTCAGGAAACATGCACTTAATATTTTCAGAAAATCTGGCGTCTTGTAGTGTCTCAAGTTGAACATTCACATTTATCAGTTATGTTCCTCTCTGTTGTTGCGGTCAGTTGCAGACCTTCCTGGTGGCTGCAGAAGGCTTTCACCGAGGCCTGGGACGTTTGGTTTTTTGTGTGTGTTGCGTTCTGTCCCTCCCCAAATAACGTTTTAAGGGGATGAATGTATATACATGGAAAACTTGGTTTTCTAGCATAAGCTTCTCTGTTGTATACTAAGCGAGCAGTGCAGAAAAAAAGTTTTTCAGTAGCATTGTAGATATTTCTTATAAGTTCTGTATTCAGTGGTTGTATATCAGTAGAAATTTTGGATGTTTCTTACAATAATCGCTGTTTGACTTAATGGTTTTTAACCAGAGCTGGCACTTTTTGTAGTTGGCTTGTTAAAATCTGCGTAAATCTTTAAATGGTATTGTGTTACAGGAAAGCATCTACTTTCTTATAGTAAAAGAAATGGCTTTGATTAATGAATTTGTGTGGCAGAAATATAAAACCTTTTAGTAAATAATTCTTTTTCTTTGTACAACAACATGCATTTGGGAAATCACACAAGACCTTTAGAGAGATTTAGTAAAGCTATTGATTGCATTATGCAGCGTTAGGAAAGGGCAAAACCTTTTTTTTTTTTTCATTTGTCATGACTAAACTAAACCGATATCAGTTCATGCTTGCTCTTAATTTGTAGAAATTGTTGTCCAAAAAGTAAAACACTTGGTAGTAAGAAATCTGCACCTGAAATCTTGAAGAAAGCCTCTCTGAAGAAATGAATTGGAATAACATTGTTGAGAGGCACATAAGTAAATTCAAATAATTTTATAGCGTCATTTTTGTAATAAAACCAGAAATTATAAGAGAAAAACATGGAGTTCATGGAGTGAACGGTTTATCTCTGTGTGCCTCCTGGTTTTATTAAGGAAAATGCATCTGTAAAGATTCTTGACAGAAAATTCTTGTTTCTTACTGTATGTTCTCTTATCAGATGCAGTGTTTCAGGACTCTCAGATTTATTTGGGAGACTTATCATGTACGACACAGAAAATCTGCAGAAATTGTTCACACAGTTAGTTATTCTTCTTTTGCTTTTCCCTAGTAAGTGCTTTTTATCTTCCACCTTGAGTGTTAGAAATTTAATACTGATGTATGTTCTGCAGGATCTAGCCCTTGGTGACACTTCAGCCAGCAGTGAAAATGAATAAAATTGCAGCATACAATATTAGTAATTATGCTCATATGTGTAGAAGTCTGTCTGTGTTTATGTACACACTCATATTTATATGTACAGCAAGGATATGTGTTTGTTGCACCAGTATCCCCATTAGACATCAGACTGAAGTGGTTAAACATAGTGGAATCACAGTGGTGGAAAGAGGTGCTTTGATGTTTGTAGAAGAGTAGGATGATAAAGGAGGGGGAAGGACCCCCGAGTTCAGGGTACCCTGCATTAGAAAATTACATCATGTTTTGTATTTAATCCTATTCAGTTTTAACTCTGCTGTCATCTAAGGCAAGAGTGATGTTCCCAGTTGTGTGGATTGGGGGATTTAATGGGTTTTAAAGGTGCCTAGAAAATACTGTAACTGAGTACAGGAAAATTAAAAACAGTATCATTTGTTCAAATTGCACAGATACTAAATATAACTAACTAACTTAAAGGAACATCAAATGATGATGTGCTTTGTGACCAACTTAAGTGTTAAATTGCTGATTTCTGTTTTGCACTATGATGATACTTGCTAATAATATCAGTTATATTTTGATGTAAGCTTACATAGTGATATCTTAAATGTTTAGAAATGAAGCTCTTGAGCTGTGTATGATTTTTGTAACTTGAAATGTTTTTCATGAGATCCATGCAGAGATAGATTTAAAAAACTTCCAAATGCTATCCTTATATTTGAATAATTGTGCCAGTATAGAATGTTAGTGTGGAGTTCCATGTTTTTGTCCTGATGGCTTTTCTGGTGATTTATTTTAGCTGTATAGTTTTTATTTCTTGGTCATGAATTTAGTCTCTGTGAAGGCCAAGAGGTGGAAATCCTCTATTATTCCGGCACTACACAGGACTCTCTGCACTGCTGTATCAGGAAATCTCAAGTAACAGTTTTATGATGTATGAGGATATTATTCTCTGCAAGCAATAACATGCATTTCTATTTCCCCAGCAATATCCACATAATCAAACATTCACAAGTGCTTTACAAAGAATTTAATTAAATAGTGTGCAGAGTAACTGGATGCAGCATGCACACAAGCTGTTATATATTCAGCAGTTCACATTTTGCAGTTAGTGCTGAACACTTTTGAGCAGTAATATGTGTGAATGATATGTCTATCAAAATGTGCATCATCACCCCTCCTTTTATACCTTGACCCTTAAAAATTGCACTAAAGCCTTAACAGAAGTCACCTCCAGGAGCACAGGATACCTTCCTCAGTGCTCTAATGGTATGAAAAACTGAGGGAAATACAAATTCTCATGTTGAGACTTGAACATCAAAAATGTTCAATGCTCCTCTGAAATCAAGTGTTTATGGCTCCCCAGAGAAAGATATAGATTATTGTGTCTTACCACAAAACCAGGCATATTTGGAATTTTATTTAAAGGTAGTAGAAATTTGTGGAGCAATCAAGACCAACCACTGAAGAATTTAAATTCTAAATGAAAAGTGAACACCAAGACTTGGACATTTGGAGTGTAGACATGGGCAATGAGAAGCAAAAGATTCCTCATTTTGTGATTATGAGTATGTTTAGAGTCCATTCTTTCAGTCACCAGAGATTAAGTCTCTTCTTTGGCACTGATGTGCAGTGGACCAGACCCTGCACTAGAGAAAGGTAGGAGTGTGTGCATATATTTTAGTACACATCCTAATTCATTCAGCATGTCACTTGCAAGGATTAGCATTCAGGAAACCTACAGGGTTATCTGTTACATTTTGTTTTGTCTGTTCAGAAAAGCCCTTTAAGCATTAGCTGATACATGACAGGAATTTCCAGGTTTGCAAAGAGCAACGGAGCTGTATTGGATGATAGTGATTTAGAATATCTCACTGTGGCTATCTACCTGCGAGGCAGTTAGCTGTCCATCAGATTGGCAGATTTTATTAATACGTCAGTGCTATAAAGTCTAAACCAACGAGCCAATACCAATGATACTAATAGTGACTGTCTATAATTACCTTGTAAAGGTATTTAGTGTGAGACCTCACCCTTGTTTCCCAGTTCCACAGAGTTATTCCAGTTTATTACTTGCTGACACAAAATCTGTCCATTATGACTGGGTGGAAAGACCGGAAACTACAAATGAACCCAAAGGACAGAAAGGAAAGCATTGGGAACTGGTTTTACTTTCATGCTGGTTCTATTTCAGTGTCACTTTGCTTATTTGAGGGGAATTGCCAAAAACTTTATCATTGCAAAGAAGAACAGAGATCTCTGTATTCTTCCGAAGATGCCTTTTGGATGAAAGTGTAATCACTGTAGGAGAAGTTACTCCTTTTTTTACAGAGTTGATAATAGGAGAGATCCCTGTTTAATGTAAATGAAGATTTTCCATTAACTTCAGTGATGTCTCCCAGTGGCCTTTGTGTCCTTTTTTTCCATCCTTATCCCTTCTTTGTATAGCAGACAGTTTTTATTTTTGCGTGTCATTTATAACAAATTGCAGTTATTTTAAAAAATTAGTATATTTCGAGCTTCAGCTGGAGAAGAAAAGGAAAGCATGTAATTTGGAATTTACTTGCGTGTTTGATCCCGAACACTACGTTTTGGATTTTTGCTTTATTTCTTTAATTATGTTCTTGTTCTGTTGTCTGCCTTGATATAAAATATTTATTCTTTACCATTTGTAGTATGTCTCTGCAATTTGGATATTTTCAGTTTCCTTGTGTTTGAAAGTAGCTGCTATCCTCTCTCTGTACTTCCACTAGAAGGCTGGTATTTTTATGCTTCTTGCAGCAGGCACTTTTTAGGAGTGCGGGAATATGTTCAGGTTTTCCATTCCTGATATTTCAGTGGCAACTTTCTATGAATCCTGAAGCAGAGCTCCTGCTGTCAGGTTGTTCTCCAAGCCAATTCCACCACCCAGTGTCAGCAAGCCAAAAAAGACAAACTTAGTGGTGTGATATAATTTAGAGTATTATTTAGAATATGCAGGTCAGAGTTTTTCTTCTTCAGGTTAGGAAGTCAACCCAGACACCTTTTATCCCACCCGGTGAAGTACCACCTAGATATAACTTGTGTTAACCGTGAATTAACTAGCTTTGGAAGCAGAGGTAGTGCAACCAAATGAGAGGAGTGTGGCAGCCAGGCTAATTAGTTTGACTGGAGGGAGTGCTGTGCTGATGTGACAGCATAGCTTCCAAAATTCTGGCTAATTTGTGCACAGGTTGCACTGGACTTCTTGTAGACATACAGTTTGTTTCTGGGCTCTTTCAGATAGTTTTGCCATGAAGCAGTATTGTGTATTCGTTTATTCCCTATGTCAATTTACTGTAATTTTAGATTTATCTCCAGACTTAGAGTCAATTTTAGTTCTCTCTCACTCTTCTGCAGTAAGATTTTTCTAACACATCGATAGACATTGTAATATAGTATTGTTCAATCTCATGCCACTGAGAGACATTCCCCACTGTTTTGGCTTTGTGTGGTGTGGTTTTTGTTTTGTTTTTGTTTTGTTTTATTTTTGCCTGATGGCAATTCTAAACAGTTCACCATCTTTCTGGTTGTTAAGAAATAGTATTTCTTCAGTGTTCCCCTTAATTTCAGTCCTTACATACAGTTTGATGTGTGAGATGTTCATAAAGGAGTCACCTTAATGAAAAGATAAAGAATACTTGTAGTAAGTCTGTATTACTACAGATGTGATATAGTAAAGATGAGGAGCAGTATCAAACCCAGAAGTAAATTAACAAGGTATTGTAAATAAGCTGGATTTTGTACGGAAAACTTCAATTAGAAAGACTAAGTACTGTGTTACAGCAGTACCAGGGTAAACGTGTGAACGGATTGTGGCATAAGATAAAAAGTGAATATTTTATTAATATTTCCTAAATGACATTACTAGAGGGCTGAAATCAAGTTTAGGTTTTTTATGTGTATGTTATTTAAAATGCTTTTAGTGATCATTTATGGCCTTACTTACGATACTTCTTCAGCATAGTAGCTCCCACAAGGATTTAACATATATTTTTTTATTTGTAGATCTGTTAGCTGTGCCTAAGCATCCGTATGCTGCTATGGAGAACTGGGGACTGAGTGTTTTTGTGGAGCAGAGGATACTGCTAGATCCAAGCATTTCTTCTATATCATACCTACTGGACGTCACCATGGTCATTGTACATGAGCTGTGTCATCAGGTATTAAATCAGATGATTGATATTAATGTGAGAAACCATGCATTTCCTTTTCAAAACTGAAAGTTAGTTTGTGTTGTTCACATGGACAGTTGCAACTTTTATTGTAATTGGAGTCTGAATAATATGGAGATCCATAAGACATATCACTATAAAGTGGAAACTGGGAGCTCAAAATGGGGATAGAAGAGAAAATTAGTAGCAATGAACAACTTCCCTATTTTCTGTATGATTATATTCTGTATGATGGGGTGAGTTTGTGGTGGTGGTGTGTAGACTGAACATGCTGATAACTGCAGAAAATGATTTATTGCAGAATTATAGCAGATTCATGTTGAGTTTCATGTTCATGTCAGAAAAGGTTTTGGCTGAAATAATTTTGGTATTCATCTTCTTTTGTCACATATACACATGCTTCCATGTTCTTTTTTTCTTTCAATTTGGTATTTACCCTCTATTCACTCATGATGGATAATCGAGTCTTTGTGTGTACAGAAACTTTTATATCAACAAGAAAACTTTGTAATAAACATATATTACAATTTATTTTACATTTCTTCCATCTTCTTATCTCAAACTAAACACATTACGAGTGTTTAGTAGTATTGAGTTAAATGCAAATGTTATTGAAGAAATTTGCTACAGGGACAGGAAACCCTTTGTTGCACTCATAAGAGGCATAATCATAGCCTTCAGGTTAAAATGAATGAAATCCTACTGTGTAATCAGCATGGCTTACATCTGTGACTTTACAGAGTATTCTTTAAAAGGCAATACAAATTCTTAACACTTTCTGCAAATAAAAAGTACCATATAAAAGGGAGTCTTTGTAATGGAGTTCTGGCAGATGAACCTGGAAATAATAATGTTTTGTTCATATTCATGTTTCACATAAAATCTGTCGATGAATATGAAGTCCTCAACTACAACGTGAAACTTTTATTGAAGGTTATTGCTGGTTTGTTCTCAGTAGGATCATCTGATTTTGTTATATGTTCTTTATTGTGCAGTACAATAGAGTAGCACGCTGTTCAGCTAGAAAAATTATAGTGCCTTAGGAACGAGGTGTGGAAAACACATATTAGGTCATCAAATCTCAGCTCCTGTTGGTATTGGATTCTTCTGTGAGGTGTATTTTGTAGTGCCGGGTTCATTGCTCCTGATTACAGGGTTATGCTGCTTCTCTTAAAACCTTTTGATTAAATATGACGATCAGTAACTTTTTTCAGCTTAAGTCTTCCTTTTTGTGAAGTCATTTCATTATTTCCAGTTATTCTTTGCACCGCTTTAATAATTTATTCTCTTTCCAAAGTAATTTATGTGGGCAATTTTTACATCAGTAACTTACCAAATTCATTTATTTGATCCTCATTGGAACCAACACCTATTTACATCGTTCTGGGAATATCAGAGGCTCATAAAATGGGTAAAAACTATATTTGAATTTATTTTAGGGTAGCAATGTGGTCACAGAGTGCTTTTAAGTGACCTTAAGATTGCAAGTGAGAAAGTTTACTTAGTGCCTGTGTTGATATTACTTCCAGTGCTCTTTGCTTAGTTGAGAGTATCTTCCTCCATTCATGTTGCTGCTGTTTCTGTTTTGATACGAGGTGAACATTAAGAATTGGGATTGTTACCTTTAGGTATGTCTGTTTAAAATCAGAATTCCCAAACCTGCCGAGTATTAATGCCTGACACAGTGTTCAGGATAGATAGAAAATGAGAGACAGCTTTGCAGAAGTACAAAGAAATTCTGTGGTTGTCAAAATACAGGTTAAAAAGCATGTAAGAAAGAATTTTACGCCTGGTTTCTTCACAGGTGACTTTGTAATGCTTGACCAGATATTTGTTTTAGGCACATGTCTTAGGAGGGACACATTAAATTTACATGAGTAGATTTAGTTTAATAATTTTGTAGGTTGCTAGTGCTTGATCTTTCAGTCTGAGTGTTCTTTTAGAACATTTTATGTATTTAATTAAAAAAACTAATAATCAGAAGGAGGAGTGTTTTGGCACAAAAGCTTCTCCTCCAAGCCCCAGCACAAAAGTGAGATATTGACCAAAACACACATATTTCTAGCAGCTTAGGTTGATAGCTTGAAATAGTTGCCATGATTTATTAAAATAATTCCATTAAGGTAGTAATCTGTTTCGTTTACATATCGTGGATCAGTCCCACCTACAGCCTTTGAAAAAAGAGTCATTTGAATTTATGCACCATGATTTTTTGTGATAGTTTTCCTACCGGAGAACAAAACTTGGTGTGACAGATTGAGTTAAAGAGGCATGAAAGCAGAAGGAAAATTAAACATTTCTAAATCTGTGGTTTTTTAATAACCTGTAGAGAAAGCATATAGGAAGGAGTGTCCTTTCGGTGTGTCTGTAAAATAAATGCCTTCTGCAAGTCAAGCTAAGCATAATACCTGAGGGAGATGCAAAATTTATCTAATCGATAAATTTAAATTAATTTTTCTTTTCTAAAATTAAAGAAGTAATGATCTTCATTCCAGGCAAATGGTGTCTGTAGCCAACTCTACCAATAAATAAATAAACAATTACTTAAATAAATGAAGTGTTTTACTCAGTGTTTTCCCTTCAGATATATAACATCTAGAAAGATAATAGCACCTTTCTACTGGAAATTCTGGCTTTATTAATTGCAGTGTCTGGGACTGCTCTATGTGACATTCATAACTAACTTTGACACTGTTCAAGACTAATTAAGCAAATTCCCTACATTTTCATATTGATATCACATGCTGTTTTAATGCCTGTAAAACACTTCTTCCTTTTGGTGAATAATTAAATTAATACTTTTAATTGTATCATTAATAAATATACCTAGAAAACTCATAGAAGACTGTAAGAAATTCTCTTTTGTGACATAGTAATTAAAGTTATTAATTCTTTTGAGTTACTGGAGGATGTATTATGAACTTCCCAACCTTATTTTTTTAAATCTTTCTCTGAATACTCACAGCATACCATGACTATTGCTGGTTTCATATTTGTTCAACAGTCCTTTTGTAATTCAAGAAATAAACTCTGTGCTATGGTGTTCAGTCTGTCATTAGAAATCATTTAATCAACCTGTTATTGTATAAATATAACTTTCATAGTTCTCTGGTGGTATGCTACTCTAACATTTCAAATTGTGTTCATTAACTGTATGATAGGCATTTCTAGTCTTTCTTTGTCTATCTGTATTGGTCCTGTAGAGGGTTAATTTATTAATATGTTATCTAGCCCTCAACTAGGTAATGCTCACAGAGTGTCCATTGAGCTTAGTTTCACGTAATGTATATACTTTTGTCAACTTCATCTCTTCTTCCTAAATTCTTAAGTTGTTTGTCTGTGGCATTCATTGTCATGTTTCACTTCCTTTTGTCGTTCAAATCCTAATGACTGAACATTGTGTGGCAATCTGATAATCTCAGTTTCTGTAGTCTCTTCTTTGGAGGCCATGTGTTCCCTTTACTGTGAAGCCTCATTGCAGCATTGATCCTTTCTTGGCCCTATTCTCACTTCACAAAGACATGCACAGGAGCGAGACCTTTCATTCAGGTCCCAGACAAAGCCTATAAAACAGCCATCATGAAAGCAAACCTCTTATTGGCCAACTTCGCTTTATTTGTTCCTCACTCTCATTATATTGTCACCAGCAGCTCCTCTCCTGTGACGTGAGTCTCTCCCTCTGGAACACTTATTTGCTTCTTTCTTTCCTTGTTATTTTCAGAGCTTACTAACTCCATGAAAACTCAAAATTATCTCTATTGATTATGAATTAATCTAATTTTTCATCTCATTAGTTAAAAACTGGCAGACAATTTTACTGAAATAAAGTTTTGGTATTTGCTTGGCAGAAAGATGCTATAAAGAATATGAAATATATTTTCATAACAATATATGTGTTTCTGCTCCACTGGTGTTATGATGATCCAGGTTACACAGAGCCATTATGGTCATCTAAATAGGGCCATCTGTCAGCAGAAAAATTGATAATTTCTGATTGCCTGATTTCCTTTGAATTCTTATCATCATTTCTCTCCCATTGATCAACCCAGCTCTGTCTAAAATCCCTTTTGACACTCATGTGTCCTGTACCATGACAGGTTTGTGACTGTTGATGGCTACTGAGCAGAGTATCTAGTAGCCATGTTCTTGCCTTGCCCCGGTTTAGGTCCTTCTCCTCTTTTCAGCTGCCTGATCTTCATGTACTTTTGTAGGAGTTTAATTATCCTTGCAATCTCTGTCCTTTTTTTGAAAATAGATGGAAGTCAGTAGGGAAATTCAAGAGTGACATGGGGTAATGGGAAAGGCAGTCAGCTCGGGTAGGGTTCCCTTGCATAAACATAGGCGGCCTGTTTTAGATATTGCCTGCCTCTGGTTGCTGTTTGGGAAGGCTGCAGATTTCCTGTAAGTCCTATACGAAATTTTCTAGGCCTGTGTGGGTATCTTGGGTGCCCTCATTTACATGGCATCAACTACTTGCTTTTATGCGTGTGAGTCCTACCCACAGAGAGATGGCATGGTTGTATAAAACTGTTTTCCTTCAGAAACTGACCAACAGATGGAGCATCATTAGTATGAGAAATGTAGGAGGGCAGACATCATGGAGAAACTAATGCTAAAATTTAGGTCTCGGGTATGGAGATTGTGTTCCCAGTTTTTTAATATTTGCACTATACATAGTGAAATTTCAGGTAATGAATCCAATTACTTTAGTTAGAAGCCTTTTTCTGTCCTCTGTATATGTAAGATCCTTAAACCTAGGTGTGCGTCTACTAGTAGATCTGTGAATACTCTCCTCAATGATTCTTTTCCCCTGCTTGTTCTTTTCTAATATTTTACTCCAGTAACTTATGCATCCTGTAAAGGCTTAATTCATCAGTATATGAAAAAACAGTTAATGAGTTTCAGTGGGTGATCTCTATTACTGTTTTGATTAAACAGATACATTTAATAGAATGTGTTCTGCATTAAAGGTATATGCAAACGTGGTTTCCTAAAGGTTATTCATTTGTACTTTCTTTGCAGTGGTTTGGTGACCTTGTGACTCCAGTTTGGTGGGAGGATGTGTGGCTGAAAGAAGGGTTTGCTCACTACTTTGAATTTGTTGGGACAGACTACCTCTACCCAGGGTGGAACATGGTAAATCAGTTTTATCTTGTTAATTCAAAGACTCTGCGGAAAAGTTGCTCTGCTGTTATATTCCTGCTTTTATTATAAATAGAGACTGCTGAAAAATACCAAATGATACATGCAAGTATCAGATGTCCAATGAAGGAAAATCACTAGATGTGAAATAATTTGACAGCATTTCAGAAATATAATCTGCAATTTATTACAAAAGAAATAAGGTCATGTCTGTCATAACCCAACGTTAAAATAACTACTATCTCTGCTCAGAAACATTTTGGATTAAAGCAGTTATGATTTAACATGGACTGTTTTATAAAATATTGAAAATATTGAATTTTATCTATGAAAATGATAAAATTTGATCTATGAAAAATTTGGAAGAAATGTTTGGCTAAAAAATACTGTAAAACTGAACATATTTTTTTGTACAGTATACTTTTCTCCTCTTCTTAAGTTTACTTTTTTTATCTTCCTGCAATATTTGGCCATCTAGCAGTGCATACTAAGTTAACATGGGGTAAATAAATTGAGAATCTAAGTTTTGGTATGATTTTCAGCTGTATGCAGTTGTGCGTGCTTTGTCAACTGGTGTGCAAATACTGGAGCTTTCTGAGGGCAAACTGGTAAAGCCATGCTGAGACATTCCTTTGGAGTCCTTCAGTTACATCTTACCTAGTCAGGTTCTAAATTATATCAACCATTGTAGTCTAGAAATAATGCTTGTAAGAAAAATAAGATATAAAAGACCTCAGGACAAGAAATTGTGTGTGAGACCATGTTGAAGGTTGCTATCTAGATTTTATTGTCCTTTGGAGATTTTTTTCTCTTTGCTACCGTTTTGTGTTTGCACATTTAATTATGTGGCAAAATATTTGTTATAAATACAGATTGCCTGTTTTGATTAAACTTTTGCATACTAACTTCTGAAATGTTTTTTTCCCATTTCTAGTTGATTTATTGAGTAGTCTTGTCCCATTAACTTTTGTGTGCCATTAAATGAAGATGCTATAATTACGAGTTAAAGCTAATTTTTAGAAACAGTTATGTACAGGTACTCTTGCTTTAGATGTGCTTCTTGTGAAGTTTGAATTCCTTGTAGTATTATAATTTTTTCTTTCAGGCGTCAATATTGTTTATAATTGCATTATGAAAAGGAAAGTAAATCTCTGTCTGAACTGACATCTGTCTTGCATAGGTAGGCTTGTTGGGTTTATCTGGCTTTTGCTATATTAAAACTCATTCTTTTAATCTCTATGAAAAACGCACCCTGAATTGCAATGTAATGATTCTAATTATGAATGCAATGAAATCTGGCAGGCGTTTTATGATTTTAGCATAGTGAAATGTCATAGATGACAACGTTTATACACTAAATTTTATCTTCAAATCATCAGTCATTTGTTCTTCACATAATCAGTTTAACAAATCCAGAATAACTTTGCTTTAGAAGTCATTTGGAATATAACATATTTGCTTGAGATTTCTGTGGAATTAATATAATGTTCACTGTTATGTAAATGACATGCCCATCACATGAAATCCCCATGTCTTAGCAGAATACAGGCAAAACAAATGGGTTAAACAAGGTATGACAGTTAAACTGGGAAATCAGACATGTGCTGCATAAATTAATATTAACTACACTAATATTGCTGTGCCTGAAAAAATATTAATCTGTCAATTTTTTCCTTTAATTAAAAAGAAAGTAGACATAAACTTTTCATAAGTCTTTGGATATCATTTGCCTTTGATATAAAATTAGCCATACTGACATATTCAAATAATTACAAAATAGGTGGCAAGGTGGAACACTTGATTAGTTAAACATTTAAACATGCTGCATCCTTTTGCATGCTAGAGAAGGAATCAGTACTGTGATGTTTCTGCCTTATACAGAGATTGTAGGAAGAGGAAGTAAAAGTTGCAGTTACAGAAATTTGGCTTGCTGTATAATTTTGTTACCGGTTAAAGCACATTTGTTGTTTAGATTATACTGACATTTGTAAGCTTGAAAAAATGAAAAGTCTGCATTTATAAAAAGAGAAACTGCTCCAAACAACTTCGCCCCCTCTCCCCAAAAACTGAAGGGTATAATGTGGGCTTTGTAAATCAGTTGCAAAACAAGACCTACAAGCCTTATATTCTGTCATGATGGTTAAACAATATTCCAACATTCGTGGTGGTGTTTTGTCAGTGGTAATTCTTACCTGTGTAATAAAAATAAAGATGCTATATTGTATGATACCACAGTTCTCTGCATCAGGAAAACAGATTAGTATGCCAAATACTCTTTGTAAAGAGTTGAGAAAGTTAGGCAGTTAACTTCTTTCTCATGTAGTTCTGAAACGTTACCCTTGAAAGTTTCCTTGGGAAGCCCATGGACTAAAATGTCAAATTCAGCTCATTGTCACCTTATTAAGGATTTTTTGTCACATTTTATTTTGGATAAGTTTGGAAGTAGAAGACTGATAGTTCTAGAAAAATAGTTTTTATCTAGAAATGTAGCTCGGCCAATATGGATGCATCTGAATCAAATTGATCTACCCACAGCTTCCTACCTAACTTGTTGGATGCCTATAGGCTACAGGCACATAAGTTTTCACCATTAAGTCTCTGTAAACCCCTTAAATTTTAGCTACTATTTAGCTGAAGATGCTTTTCTTTTAGCAGAGCTGGGCATTTTTCAGTGTCCATCTTACATAGCATTCACAGGGTTGGTATGGCTGAACTGTGACTCTTGAAGGGCTATCCATTAGGCATGTTCACACCATTATAACTTAAACCAAGAGCACTGAGTTCTGCACAAAGCAGAGCACTATGGATTGTCAGAAACCTGTTTTCTGGCTTTTCTTTCTTCTCTAGGTTGTTTAGCTTGATTAAACATTTCTTCCTTCTCTGAGATTCTTAATTTTTATCAGGTTTTCTTAAATTATTTCATTGGCTTTTTTTTTTTTACTGCAGGGAAGATGGATGTATAATAATATTGGCCAAACTGCTGTGGAGTGTAACCTTTTATTGAGCCTTCCAGCAGGTCTAGAATTTCTTGTTTTGTCCAGACGGTGTTTACATACTTCATGAGACTTGCATAATCTGAATGCAAAAGGAAATACAGTCCTTATTAAACCCTTGCCATCCTTATGCCCTAGATCCTCCCATTAAAATTTTGGGTGAAGAACCAAATGGAGAGTCATTCTGATCGAGGTGTCTTTTATCTGTTGCATTATGATGTAAGGTACATGAGAACTCTCCTTGAGGAAGGGGACAAAGTTTTATGGGTTTTAAAACAGGAAGGTGAGCTTTCTGTGTTGAGATCCTACAGGGTTCCACCACAGGTCTTAATATCTTTTTTGCAATTTAAATTACTTCAGATCTGTCATGGTTTAACTCCACTTGCCAACTAAATACCACGCCGCAGCCACTCACTTACTCCTACTCTCATTCCCTGCTCTGGGTGAGTTTGGGAGGAGACTTGGGAGAAGGTAAAACACATTGGTTGTGATAAAACTAGTTTAATAATGGAAATGAAGTAAAATATAGTAATAATAGAAGTAGTAATAAGGGAAAAAAAGAGAGGAGGAATGTATGAGCATGATGTGCTGTGGTATGGAATACTTCTTTCACTAATTTGGGACAGCCATCCCTCCCTGCTGCTTGTGCCCCTCTTCACTGGGGGAGCATGGGAAACTGAAAAGTCCTTGGCTTAGGGAAAGCACTACTGAGCAACAACTGAAACAAGCGTGTGTTATCAACAATATTCTCACACTAAAGCCAAAACACAGCACTGTACTATCTAGTGGGAAAAAATTCAACTCTATCCCAGCTGAAACCAAGACAAGATCAAAGCTAGAAATTCTTATTTCCTGCCCTCAGCTGGAAAACAAGTCCATGCATGTTGCCTCTTACCTCTTGAAAGTGAAGCTACCTTTGATTTTGCAGGAAATATGTTCCTACTGTACAGTCATTAGACATTTGCCCTGGAAATTAATTCACGATTCTTTCCATTTCAGCCTCTTGCTTTGCCTCTCCCCCAGACTGATTTTTTTGAAATTTTTGTTCTGAAATGTCTCAAATTCCTATTCTTAAATCTCATTCTTCAAGGTCTTTGGAGTTTCAACAGTTGTTTCTGTGTTGTCAGGACAGTTTTAGAAAGAAAGCTGGCTCTGCAAACTGTTCCTGCTGTAGATCAGAGAATCTTGCTGATCATGTGTACTCATAGTCATCTGCATGTGAATTCCCTGGATGTTGCTATTTTATGACTTAGAAAGAGATGAAGTTTCTATATTAGAGGCTTACCGTGTAACTTTTTGGTTGTCTCTCCATGCCATCAAAAAGCAACAGCAGCTGGATGTGAGTTCTTGAGCTGCAAGATCTTACAACTGACACAATGTAGTCTCACGTCTGTGGAAGACGCCTCTGCTAGGTTGAGGAGTGAAGAAAACGTTAGAGCAGAAAACTACATGCTGGTAGTTTCCACTTCACAGCCCTGTCTTTTCTCATCTACCCTGCTCATTTTCCTTTTTCAGAGGCCCGTTTGCAACTACATATTCCATCTTCCTCTCTGTTTCTTTCATTATCCTGAAGTCCTTTATAGGTGGCTTTGTAAAGGAAGGAATTCAACGGAGGCTTACAGATCCAGGAATTTGTTGACTGACCTTTTGCCTCCTTATATTCTGGTAGAAGAAACCATCATGTTTGTCCTTGAATGTCTCTGGAACTGGAGTAAGTTTTGAGGACTATGACAGCAGGAATTATAAGCATGTAATTTTCCCTTTCATCTATCAAACAGGCGTCAGATGCTTTAGTGGTCAGTAGCTGGCTTGATGCTGAGAAAGCATTTCACAGAGCCCAGCTGCCTTCTCCCTTTTTTTTTTATTATATAATAGTTAGCTTTGCTGACAACTTTATTGGCTGAGCCAAGGTGTAGTGCATCAGTGATAGCTTTGAATCCTTTGCCTTCCTTATCCATTGGAGCTCTAGGATAAGATCTCCCACTTTCTTGTGTGCTTACTACTTTTATTATCTTCAGCTTACTACTTTTATAATTGCCAGAAATTTTCTTAGTATACAATTGTGATTAAAGTATTTGGAGTAAAACTTTATGTCTACATGGAAAAGCATCTTTCATCTTTCTCAAAGCAAACCATGTTTCCTTCACACTGTTAGGTTCCAAAGTCTAGGAGAGCCTGCAATTACTACAGGCAGCTGAAAATTGTGATGTGGTTGCACATTGTTTCTGTTTTAAAAATACATGCTGCAAGAAATTACCTGTGCCTAAAATTTTAACAGAAAACCATTTACCTGAACTTCATTACATTAAGTACTTTAAACATCATGCAATATGCTGCAGAAATTCTTGATAAATGATCTTAATTGCCTATCTTTCTCATTGACTCAGTTGGAATAATGAAAGTAAATACAGTTGTTAGATACATATGTATCTTTAATGTGCTTAGGCTCAGATTGCCTCCTAAAGTGTTTGTCTCAGTGTGTAAAGTTTTTTTAGGCATTGTTTGTTTCATAGAAAACTCAGAATATTATTATAAGTTTTGAAGTAGACTTAAGACCTGGGCTTTTTTGATTTATTTCATTATTATTTTGGCATTTCAGACCTGAGCTGAAGCCTGCTTGATCCTTCTAACCCAACATAAATATCACGCTGACTCATCATTGAGAGAGATTCAGCCTCTCGTTTTTTAAAACTACTTTCATCTCTTCTGCTTTGGTTAAAGGCTGTCCATGCTGGAATAAAGTAAGCCTTTAATTAATACCACATGGGGTGTTTTTTGCCCCAGTAACTGCTCAGTGAAGTCAGTCCTTGTATGATTTTCTGTTTTAACTCAACTGTGGGTAAAGCTTTCAATGTAAAATTGACTAAAATCTCATGTATAATTGACTTTGGCAGGAAAAAAGAAAAATGTAAAGGTAAGCTGCAAGATCTGGTTGCCAATTACTGGTCCTTTTAAAGTATACCAGTTTAGAAATGCTTATACTATATTTATCTTGTAACTAGGAAAATAAATCTCCATCTCCACATGGTCTTCCTTAACAGTTTCTTTTTTTATGCTCTGGCAATGTGTTTTAATATCCATTTAAAAATGAAATTCTTAACTTTAAGTAGTTAACTGTTAACACTTACAGATCAGACATAAAAGAATATCAATATTTAGGTGAAACATTTATTCAAGAGATTAAGTTCAGGTTTGGAGAATGTCAGCGTCTCTTCTTTCTTCATGTCGTTATCTGCTCATCTTCATAGAGCAGTTAATATGACAGTATGATGAGAGCTTTTGGGTCATGTGAGTTCAAGCCTCCTGAGTTTGGGGTTTAGATGAAGCTTTTGAAGCCTTTCTTTCAGAAAGAAACTTCAGTCAACTGGCTGAGTTTCAAGTGATTGTGAATTAGTAACCACTTTGTCTTCAGTAAAAAAGAGAAGGAAACTTGATGGCAAGTTTTGCCTCAAGGCCAGGACTCACTGCAGGGTTGTGCTACTGAAACAAGAATACACACTTCATCAGGAAGTGTAGTTGATGTGGGATGTTCAACAGCAAAGCTGCAGCTATGCATTTGAGGGCATTCTTACTGAAGGAGTCTGCTTCTCACATTTTCAGCTGTTCTGAATGTGCTGCCACTGTTTATTTTAAAATCATGGTAGTGTGCAGTTACTTGGAGCCCAAGCAATTTTTGGTTTGCCTGCAAAACATCTTTGGTTCCTTCAGGACTTAGGTCATTGAATCTCATCACTTTCAGGCTGAAAGGGAGTCTAGGCATGCAAAATCCATCCAGCAAATGTTGGAGCACCCAAAAATTATTCTCATTGAGGGTGACTTCTGGCAGTTGTTGCTAGAAGTTCACTCAGTATATTAACTGCATCTCAAAGCTGCTTTCATTTGAATATTATTTACTATTACTTGAATTGAGATTAATTTCCTCTACAGATTCCCCCTGTGGATTTTGAAGTAGAGGGTAGACTTCATACTTTGCCTAATGTTTTAAAATGACCTGGAGGCAAATGCATGAGAAGACAATGGATCTGTGTTCATCTGTTTCTTCAATTACTTTATTTCTGTAAAGGCAACTGCACACAAAGTGACAAAATGCAATCATGGAGAGTGAAACTGGCCTTTTTTTGTGAAGTGCTGGTGGTCAGTATGTGTTGTTTCCTTTTCTAACGCCCCCTTTTCTGTACTGCATCCTCCTGTTTTGTAGGCCTACATTTGGCTTAGTGAATCTGGTGTATAACCAAATTAAAGGTACACCTGGAAAGCAGAGTGTAAAAGAGAAGAACCAGCAGTTGAAGTAGCTGGTGTAATTGCTTAAAAACTCAAAATCCCATCTGCTTGGCCTTTTAAACAGGTGGTTGGGAATATCTGATTTGGCACTTTATTGAGAAAAAATACATATCCAATTCTCTTTCTTGATAATCAAAGCTTTTGGTGTTCCTTGACTATGAACTCCTAGAACACCCACATTGCTTTATAACAACAAAAAATGTCAGTGAGAAAATTTCTCATGCACAGGAACAGAAATTTTGCAAGGACTTTGAAAATGCAGATAAGAGGTTTATGAAGGTAGACACGCAACCATGACATACGACTGATAATGTAGAATATTCTATGATTCTATATGTTGCAGGCCTCCTTCAACAAACTGCACACATTAATTGAAGCACTCATACAAAGATATAAATTCAAAAAAAAAAAAAAAGGTAATCTGTGAGGTGCTCAAGCTCTTTACAAAAAAATTACCATTGGGAAGAAAGAGAAAGAAATGTTGCTTTCATTTGCAAGTACTCAGGAGACTTCCTGTGCTCTGACAACTTAGATTTTATTAGCATGGAGACAGAACTTGCGTCTATTCCTCAGTGGATCTTTTGTACCCTTAAGGTGTTGTATTGAACTTTAGGTTTCCTCATAGATGGTATTCCTTTGTAGCTTGTTAAGCTTCACCCTGAAATGTATTGTATTAGAACTGAACTGGTAGTGTATATTCTGGTGTTCTTTGATTGCTTTCAAAATTTGGCCCTGTTTCTTTTCCCCTAGGGTGCAGTTTCCCTATAATCCCAGGTATTACATCTTCCAAATGCTTGTTTTGTCAGGCATGAGAGATCACTTATCTCTGTATTCATGATAGTAAAGCTCTATATTTTGGAGAAGATATTTCTGTCAAATTTGTCAGGAAAATCATTTGCAGATTTGCACACTAATATGAAGCTTTATCCATGTAGATTCCTCAGTCTGTAAGCTGTTTGAATAGCTTTCCCAGGACAAAGATTATGCCTTCAATATTGAGGCCTTTGATCTCTTCTGCCTACTAATTATCAGTTTTGGCTTTCATTGTTCTGTTCCTTTTATTCCACTGTTGGATGTTTTCCTTTTTTTTTTTTTTTTTTCCCTCCATTTTAATTCTTTTCCCTGGTATTTCCTATTAATTTTTAGAAATTATTTTTATGCGACTACCTATACCTTATTGTCATGCTAACTTGAACTCTTACATTGTGCCTCAATATGGTATTGTAAAGTCACCAGCAGCAGTCTCTTTTCATTACATCATTGTTATCCTGTTATGCACAATACATTTTTAATGGCACTTGAAGGTACAGACTTTTCTTCCAAAAAATGTTATTTCAGAATTCCTTTCTTTACATTTAGAGGTAGAATAGTTAAACAGTGGGCATCCTATTGGAGATGAATGCACCTTTCCATAAACCTTCCTCCCTAGAACAAAGTGAAAATAAACCAGAATCAGAAAGCTTTTTTGTGGGTAGCCAGTTCCTTACTTCTGATTCTTTTTGCTATGGAATGATTTGCAATATAGATCACATTTAAAAATCTCTAGATTATTTCCATAATGTGGAAAAAATGCTATAAGTGGAACATTTCTAACCCATAATATTTGTGCTTCTCCTACCCAAACCAGTGAAATTTGGATTTTCACAATGATTAAATGCTGTATAAGGAGCTGACAGCACAGACAAGGGATAAGACTTTCAGGACAGTCTTGTACCAAATAGAGTAGGTCTTCTTGTGAGGATTTAAAGAAGTCTTTCCTATAAAGAGACAAATACTTGAATCTAGTAACCGTGGATCTTTGATAATGTAAATGTTTGAAAGACATGGTTGTCTGATAACAGCATTTCAGTCCCTGCACCTGAAAGCATTTTCAAGAATAAGAAAGATTATCACAGAATATCACAGAAACATGGTGGGATGGCTCCTATGACTGGATTTTTGGAATGGAAGGTTACAGGCTCTTTAGAAAAGACAGGCCTGGCAGGCAGGGAGGTGGGGTTGCTATTTATGTTAGGGATAGGCTGGAGAGTGTGGAACTCTGTCTGGGGAGCAGGCAATAGAGAGTTTGTGGGTCAGGGTTAAAGGGAGAACAGCGATGGGAGACATTATTGTGGGGATCTGTTACAGACTGCCTGATCAAGAGAAATCTGTGGATGAAGCACTCTATAGGCAGATAGGAACAGCCTCACACTCGCAGGCCCTTATTCTCATGGGGGACTTCAACCACCCTGTTATCTGCTGGAGGGACGGTACAGCCTGGCACAAGCAATCCAGGAGGTTCCTCGACTGTGTGGAAGACAACTTTCTTCTGCAAGTAATAGAGGAGCCGACAAGGAGAGGTGCCATGCTTGACCTCATGCTCACCAACAGGGAAGGGGTGGTTGGAAATGTGACTCTCAAGGACAGCCTTGGTTGCCGTGATCATGAGATGGTCGAATTTGAGATCCTCAGGACAGAGAGAAGAGCATGCAGCAAGCTCACTGCCCTGGACTTCAAGAGAGCAGGCTTTGGCCTCTTCAGGAACCTGCTTAGTAAGGTTCCAGGGCAAATAGCCCTAGAGGGCAGGGGGGCCCAAGACTGTTCGTTGGTATTCAGGGATCACCTGCTACAAACACAGAAGTGTTGCATCCCAACTAGGAGGAAGTGCCGCAGGAGGGCCAGGAGACCTCGGATGGATAAGGAGCTGCTGAAGAAAATTCAAAGGAAAAAAGAGGCTGGAAGCAAGGACAGGCAGCCTGGGAAGAATACAGGGATGTTGTTCGGGAAGCTAGGGACCAGGTTAGGAAAGCTAAGTCCCAGTTAGAATTAAACTTGGCTAGGGATGTTAAAGATAACAGGAAGGGATTCTATAGGTACATTGCAAATAAAAGACAGACTAGGGACAACGTGGGCTCTCTCTGGCAGCTATCAGGAGAATTGGCTACCCTGGGTTTGGAGAAGGCTGAGGTTCTTAATGACTTCTTTGCCTCAGTCTTCATTGGCAAATGCTCTGACCATACCACCCAAGTCTTGGAAAGCAGATGCAGGGACTGTGAGAATGAAGACCTGGGGCCCACTCTAGAAGGGAATCTGGTTTGAGATCATCTTAAGAACCTGAACATGCACAAGTCCATGGACAAGGGGTTAAAACTTCAACAGGGGAAGTTTAGATTGGATATAAGGAGGAAGTTTTTTACTGTAAGGGTGGTGAGGCACTGGAATGGGTTGCCCAGGGAAGTTGTGAATGCTCCATCCCTGACAGTGTTCAAGGTCAGTGTCGTGGTTTAAACTTAGTCGTAAATTAGAAAAGCATGTATCCTGATCATTCCCCCCTTCCCCAGCAAATTCTGATGACAGTCAGGTTGGACAGAGCCTTGGGTGGCATGGTTTAGTGGGAGGTGCCCCTGCCTATGGCAAGGGGGTTGGAACTAGATGATCTTAAGGTCCTTTCCAACCCTAACTATTCTATGATTCTATGAGGGAAAGCAACAAGAAATAACTGGCATGTCTTTTCTTCTCAACAGGGGTCTGGTCCCCCAGACTTCACCTATCCATAGTTCATGGAGAATTTGAGGAGAGGAGATGAAGAGATGTGGCTCCAAGTAAGCAGTAGGGAGATAAAGAGCATAGGGGCTTCCTGGTTGTTTTTAGAGTAAGGCACACATTTGAGTGGAAGCACCTCTGTCTTTATTTCAGGCTAGGTATCTACTACTGTCGCATCAACTTCTGCTTGGATCCCTGGCCCTATGATAGCACTGCACAGCATTGCACTTCCAAGCAAAGCCTCAGACTCGCCTGAAGCTATCTTTTCCTTACAGGTGGATCAGTCTTTGACTTTTTTCTTGCAGCCATACTCCTTCAGAGGGGGGTCATTGTTTCCTATCTAGCTGCAAACCTGTCACCTACCTTGTTGGCAGCTCGGTGCCCTCATTAAATGCATTCCAAGATTGATTTTTTTTTTACAGTTTCTGTGCTAGGTGTTTCTTTAGTCCTGTAAGTATCATGTTATATCAATTCCTCTGTACTGTGTGGAGCAAACTAACAAGGGAGTAGAAAGACCCTCTTCCACCAGTATTAGCAAGTTGGTCACGTGTTGGCCTTTTCCCCTTAATGTGTTTTTAGGACTTTAATAGCTTTGTGTTTCTTCACCGTAATTACGGTAGTGTTTCTTCAGCATAATTAAGGCAGTTTTAGTTTCTTTCTGCATTTCTGTTTCTTGTTGCCTCTTCAAGCTGCAGGTCCCTGTGTGTATCACAGAATGGTTAGGGTTGGAAAGGACCTTAAGATCATCTAGTTCCAATCCCCTGCCATGGGCAGGGACACCTTCCAGTAGATCAGATTGCACAAGGCCCTGTCCAGCCCAACCTATGTTTGAGTCTCCTTCTGAAATCTGCTCTCAGAGGGTTCATCCTAAAGGAAAAAGCTGGGAATGTTTTGTTTGTTTTGTTTTGCGGTGAAGTATGAGACGGAGACAGCGTGCGTGTGCAAACTGAATCGCTTTTACTGAGTTTCTCGCCATATTCATACAAAATCACACAAGCTGTTTTTAGACAAGCTATTCGTAAATCTTAACTATTCAACTGTTATCCTTGTTTTTGTATTAGCTAAGCTTTGTTCAGTTCCAACACTACAATTCACACCATCCCCACTTATCAGCTCATGTCCTCCTGTGCAGGGTATGCTGCATACCAACATTTGTTATTCACATCTGTGGTGTTTTATGGCTGTTCTGGTTACGTTCCTCACATCTTTGACTGCCTGAGGTTTTTGGCAGGCCACCTGTATTCCCACATTGTTTTGTTTTGGGGTTTTTTTTGGATTTTTTTGTTTGGTTTGCTTTTTTTGGTTTTGTGGGTTTTTTGGGGTTTTTTAATCCTTTTAGTTCAATAAATTTAGCTTTATAGATTAAAAGCCTTATTAATTCCCACTAAAATGCCGGTTTACATGTTTGGAGGCATGCTAACTATTCCAGTTGTATCCCAGTGTAATGATGTGACATAAATTTTAAGGAAGACTTTTCAGCTGTGGTAACTTGAATGAGTAATCATGAGTCTAAAATGTTCCTTTTCAGGGGATAACCAAAGAAACAAACAGAAAACTCAAATGTAGCCTGTCCTTTTTATATTTTTTGTATTCTTCTGTCTTCACTTTATGTTTCATATGTGCTGATTTTCTTGATTCCAGATCCTTTATTTAAAGTATTAATTTGTGATTAAAAGTGATCTTTTTAATGAATTAATTCCAAACAGTAACAATCCAGTCCCACAAGCGTTTGTCAATTGTGATATTCAAACTTGAATTTGGAGACAGATCCATAACTGTATGTATTACATCTCATACATCTGATGGAACGAGGGCTCTATTACTGACTAATAGAAAATGTGAGGTGCAACCAAAGCATCCACAGTCCTTTACACCTGAGCAGTTTTCCCCTGAGTAGGACTGTCATACTAATTGTTTCCCTACACATTTTTCCCCCCATAAAAAAGGGCATTTGCTAACTGTATATGCTTGAGAAAATCTGGAAATGAACAATAATACAAACAAGATATTACTTCTCCCTTCACAAACCTTACCTCATGCAGCCAGCTGAGAACACTAGGAGTGTGGTGGGTAATTGGCTTTTCTGCATCCTGTGTTTTTAATTGCCTGGATATACAATCAGCTCAAGGTACATTTCTTGTGCTCTAATGAATTTTAACATAAAGGTTTATTTCCAGATGGATCAGCACTAGAAGAGCTTTTCAGCTGTCTTATAAATATAATTTAAATTAACACATTGATACCAAAACCTTGCCACCCAAGAAATTAAACATAGAATTTATTATGTAATTGTGTGGTTATTTTATCTGAGGACATCAAGGTGGCTTTTTAAAAAAATGCAGCATTCTCTAGCGTTACTTTATGTTATGGCAGGAGGTTGACAATGATTGAGGAACATTTGGGTTCAGGTAATTTAGATACAGTTCAAGATACATCATTTCAGGGTAAAAAAACATATTGAAACTTTCCATAATTTTTAATTCAGTCTTTGCATTTATTTCTGACTTGAAAAAAACAAGTAAATGAAGCTCTTCTTTCCTGAAACAGTATTTTGGATTAGAGACATCTATATGAATGCAATATGAGGGAGTTTTAAGGCATGCAATTTCTCAGCTGAAGAAGTCCCATCTAGTTGCACTGTAAAATTGAGTGCAGCATAGTTCATAGGCTGTACATGCACATTTAATTAATGTTGCTGCCAGAGTAAATACGCAGCAGTTTTGGCATACCTCTGCAATCTGTATTTATGGAAGGTATAGAAACAAATTAGTATGTTGGATGTTGTTTGGGTTTGCACCTGCCTGTGATTTTGACTATGTCATTTAACTTCTACATGCAGTTATTGTCCCAGTTGTAAAGAGAGATAATAATGTTTTCCTTCAGGTGGAAGTTACAAAGTTTTTAGAGCACTCAAGCTCTTGAGGAGAAAAGATTTCAGTACCAGAATTATGAAAGACAATGTAGGCATCTCTAACACTGTTTTGGGCTCTGTTCATTGTCCTGTCCTGTGCTGACCTGCTGTGTGAACTTGGCACGAAGAGCCACGTGACTGAAACTTCACTAAATGAAGCAGTAGTACTTCCATTTACTTATCTCTGTCAGAAGTTTTCATACCCTCAAACCTGCATACCTGCAAGTTTTCATATGCAATCATCTTGACAGCTTGTCACATCCATGTATTTTTGTGATTGAAGACTACACAATTTCACCTCTCTCGCCACCCTTTGTAACTGTGAATTAATAGTCATAATCAGAATTGTAGTCTGCACCTACAGGTATGTTTTGGTTCATTTAATAGTCTTTAATTTGATTTCAGTAAAGTTTTATTGCAACAAAAGATTTTAAGTCGGAGTCTATTCCATATTCAAGATTGTAAGATGTCATGGTGGCTTAGATTCAAACTAGGTCTGATTGTAGCCAACTGTCATGTTAGTCAACTGCCTGTGATAACTGTGCATAATTTCTGTATTGTTGTAAATATGTATTGGCCTGTGATACTACTACATACGCTGTATTTCAGGAAAAGCAGAGATTTCTGACAGATGTCCTACATGAAGTGATGTTGCTGGATGGTTTGGCCAGTTCACATCCAGTATCCCAAGAGGTTCAGCAAGCCACAGATATTGACAGGGTGTTTGACTGGATTGCCTATAAAAAGGTAAGACTAATTAAACTTACCTAGCTCTGTATACAGTTATGTCAGTAGTTATTAGAATATCATGTTCTGTCTGTAAAACAAATACCAGTTAAAAAAACCCATGCACTACAGTGGCTACTAGTTGGGAAACTTTAATTTGTGTGGAATCTATTTGTAATATACAGCAGTGACTTTTGCCAATTAAATTCAACATATCCAGTGCTATTGAATGTTATAAATAATAAGATTTGGGGTTTTTTACTACTATTTGTTTTGTAGTGGTGTCTGAATTGTGTTAGATGCTTTAAAAAGCAAAACGATGCGTAGTCTTTGTCCTTTTGAAACTCTCTAGAAAAAGGATCCAGTGCTGAAGTTAAATGTAAAGTTTTTTCTGTTTTTTCTATGCATGAGAATTCTTCTGTCAGTTAGTGAAAGGTCTGAAGTCATTGTGGAACAGTGAAAGTGGAGGAACTGCCTTCCGGCATGGTAAAGAAATATGTATTAAACTCAGGCAGTTTCAAATTGTACTTCAATGTACTTTTGGCCAGCTTTGGGACTGAACAGCTTCTAGGCAGGAGTGAGAGGGCTGCACACTTTCACCTTCTCCATTTTATGTCTTTGGGCTGTTAGTATATGGCCCAAAAGCTGGTGGTTTCAATCTTGCCACATGGCTGTTCTCTGCTGCGTGCTATATGTAATACTATGCCTTAATATCGTGACCAAATATATTTGGAGTGTGATGCAGAGGCTGCTGTCTGCAACCTTCTGCTGTGAAGGCTATACTGGACCTCTCTGCTGATGATTCAGTTACAGGAGTCTTTTGACTATCACCTTTGCATTTGATAATCCTTTCTTTTGCACTGTTAGCTGCCTAACATTGTACTAACAGGCACATATGTAACAAAACAGCAGCAGCATAACACTGACTTGCCTACTGAGCCTCCAGTTTATCCAGTGCTTATTGTGGGCTAAAAAAGATGTGTGTCCTCTCTTACAATCATCAGTTATTCCCAGTCAGCAAGTCCTTCCATGGAAGGATCTCATGTGCCTTTAAGGATGGGCAAATGAAAGTGTGTGTGTATATGTCCACGTAATAGGTGTAGGATGTAATGTGCAAACACAGAGTACTTAGGGAAATATTTTAAAATGCTGGAATTGCTCAAAAGCTCAAGTAACATTTTCAAAAATCCTTTAGCTGGCTTTGTAAACATTACTCTTGGTCAATTAAGCTGTAATAGCTGGCGGCTTTTAGCATACTGAAGTATTCTCATTGTTTAAATGTTTCAGTCGCATGTTTACTGGCGATGGCTGAACCTCAGTTCAGCTAGTATGTTTAGAGGCTTATCTCACATCAGTATCTTAATATTTAAAGCTAATTATGTTTTTATTAATATGATAATAGTAATATCACACAGTAAACTGATACTTTACATTTTTGATATTATGAATACTTTTCAAACATCAAGGAATTTTCATTTACATTGAAATGACAAATAGGGCATTAGCTAATTTAGCTATAGTTTTAGCTATAGTATTAGTGATAGCTATTTTATACAGGGTATTAGGATCTCTGTTTTCTGTGCAGATTCCAGTCTTTATCTTGTATCCTTCCATTTAAAGGTTCTTTTTTCATTGTAACAGTGGCCATGGCAAATGGATATGGCAGGACCTCCACTCAGCTTTTCTGATGGCAAACTCTCCCGAAGCCTAGGTGACGCTTGAATGTGCTCATAGCAGGGCCTGATTCTGTAAATTTTGAGTCTAGATAGGAGATTCCGCCTTGAGAAATGGCAATGGGAGAATTTACTTAACACACCTTCATAGATGAGGGGATTAAAAGACCCACTCTTTCACCCATGGAGACTTCTTGTCTGGTGATTTGTCTGCTATTCTCTGTAATCATTCGTCCTTTTGTTTTAGATACAAGCAATGTCTAATAGGAAGAAACTTTCCCAACTGACTTCATAACTGCTCTTTTCATTGTTTCTGTATCTTCCTCCAGACACCTGACACTGTTGCTTTCTGAGGATAGATTAGAGCAAATTTAACATATTGTAGATCTTATATTGTTTCATTCTTATGTAGCCTTGTAGGCATGCATGCATGGTGTGCGCTTAAATTCAACTAGGGAAATAAGCTTATTTATTAGATAGCTAGAACATTTGCCTATCCTTCTAGTTCTCTAGTGGCTGCAAGTATAAATACTGTGTTGAATGGCATGTCAATAAAATCCAAACTTTAAAATTATACTGAAAGCTTTTACCTGGTCAGGAGTGTGCTCAGATATTTCCAGGTGCCTCGAAGTCCTCCTTACGCAATGAGCCCTGCTAGAGGGACGCTGTTGCCAGTGTTTCTGGGATTGCTTTTTGTTTGCTGACTGATTTTGTAAATTGCTGTCAAGTATTAAGTTCTCAGGTTATTTTTCTGTTGACTTGGGCATCAACTTTGGATCAGGACCATCAGTGATGACTTTTCCACTGTCTTAAAAAAACAGTTTGTTTTTGAACAGTCTAGCACTATGTGCAGTATCTTTTCCCTACATTTTGATATGGTTTTATTTCATTCTTTTCTATATTTTTTTTCTTTTTTTGTATGTCCATCTTGTGCTCCCTGGGACCTTGGATTGTTGATGTGATCTCTTTTCTCTCTTTATGGTTCCCTACACGATATTGAAATCTTGAAACTTTCTCCCATCTAATTTTTGTTCAGTGAAATGACAGTCATAGAGTGTCATTGTCATTTCACTGTCTTTACTGTCATCACTGTGGCATAAATCAATTAGACACCATTAAAGTGCCCATCTCTGCTAGGCACTCTGCTGTCATTTTCAAGATATGCCTTTTTCTATACACTTCAGAGATGATCATTGAAACTATGCTATTTAAATGCCTTGGAGCTGAATATATTTTTCATTTCCACTTTCTTGTCCTCGGTGGTTGCACATGTTAAGAAATCTTATGACATAAACCTCTGAAGAATGGCATTCAGGTAGTCCCACAAGCAGAGTGAAACAGATACGACAGCCCAGCAGCACACAGTGTTTTTCCATGTAAGCTGTTAAGGGTAATGTTTGCCTCTTTCAAAAGCATCATACTAGGTAGACATTCTTTAGATAGGAACGTGTCATCCTTCACTAGGGTCACAAATATATAAAGAAAAATAAGAAGTCACGATAGTTCATTAATAAACAGTAGCGGTAGAGGATTCAAGTCTCTCAATTTATATCAGAGGGGGTAGGTCTTCCTATTGCAGCTGGAAATGAGAGAGTGTCCTCCCACGATGATGGGAAAAGTGGTTATATCCCAAGTGTAGTAGGAAATTCAGCCCATTGAACACAAGAGTGGATCTGAGAACTGTTAAATCAAAGCAAAAAGCATGACAGCCTTTCCACGCCAGAAATAACTGACAGCAGGAGTCATAGCCCTCAAGAGCTGCATCAACAGAGGAGAAGAGAGTGCAGCAAGAATAACTTGAGAAGGAACAATCAGCAAGGAACAACTGGCAGTAATAAAATGGAGAAACAAGACAGCTGCATCTCAAAGGGAGCAGCCAGACCCAGAACAGCATGAGGGAGAGAGATCCCAGACAGAACTAAAGGAGTCATGGCCCTAGATGAGCAGTCACAGCCAGATAAGAGAAGGAATGAAAGGGCACCAAGGACACTGTAGAGAGCCAGATAATACCTGAAGTAATTTCCATCAGCCTGCTGCATGCTTTGAAGTGTGCTGGTTGAAAATTCTGGCAGCAATCACGGCATGCAAGACCAGCATGACGGAGTGTAACTATAAAAGTACCCCCAATAGAATATGTCTTGGGAAGTGACAAACAATAATCAAAACAAGGAAGAGGATGACTGTAATAGTTTAGAATATCCTTTCTTTTCTTCCCTGAAGCAAAATTAACCTCAGCAGTGAGATCAGTTACTGGCCCTGGCTTTGTAATGCAAACAATTCATTATTTCCTAAACATGTATGTACAATTTCCTTGTCCTTCTTAACTATATGCCACTTATTTGAAAATGCTTTTCCTTGCTTTCTGTGTTAAGTGATGGAAGGAAAATATATTTCTAATAGCAATAACAGGAGACCATGCTTCCTGCCTCCCCTCAAAGGCAATGTTCTGCATTAGGAAATCTGTTCAACTAAAAATTTGCACAAAGAAAATGCTCAGCTCCCCTGTATGTTGCAGTAACAGTTCTGGCAAAGGAGAACATATGAAATTGAAAGCAGCGGCTTGCTTACCCTTTTGAGTGTAATTCTCTGAAAATTTACAGCATAACATGTTCTACAAGACTATGGAAGAACAGGAGGGATAACTGCACTCACTGGAAAGTCTCTCTAAGAATCTGGTTCTTTTTACTTCTGTTCTTCAGGCACTGGGAAGGATATTGGCACTGTAATAACAAAATAAAACAAAAACCCCAAGGCATGTATTCTTCACGGTAAAACCAGGATTAGTATGAGTGAAATCCACTCAGTTCATGAGTGCAATTAATTTGTGACAGTGTGCTTTTACGAAGTGACCACAGAAAAAGTGAGAGCAGCTCATTAATAATGAAAGAAATTCTAGATAAATACCTATAAATAGTAAACCGTAGTAAAATAGGTTTTATTTTTAAATATTCACTTAACTAAATCAATGACATAAGATGGTATCCAGCTAGTTAAAAGTCTTACAATACAATTTGGGTAGCTTTACAATTGAATCCCTTACCATAGTGTAAAGGGAGAGCTCTGTTTTCCCTGACTAATTTAGCTGTGATGTTGCCCGTGAATGCCATCAAATCCTGGGTGAGCATTTCATGATGCTGGTTTCTGTTCCATGACTTGCAAGTGCAGCAGGTCAGCGCCCAGATTGCAGAAGGTGCTTTCAGGAGCCATTTGTTTGTAATGCATTGTAACAGGGGAAGTATCTTGTAGTAAAAATAATTTCTTTCTGTTTAGATAAAAAGATTGTAGGTCATTACTGCTTCCAACGTGAAAGCTGTTGAAACTCAGAGTTAGTGAAACCTTCAGGTACAAGTTCAGAGCAGCCCCAAGAGTTCTTAACTTTAAAGTATGCAGGCTTTCTCACTCTATCCAGGGGGTGATAGTATGTAAAATTAGGCAGGTGCTTCAAGATATTTAAAATCTTAAGGCACCTGAAGCGCTATCCTGACTCAAGGTAGTATTTTCTGAAGAAGAAACATAGAAACCATTGTGTGTAGTATATAAAGAGCTACACACATAATGTACCTCAGGAGCATTCCCCACACTGGGGAGAACTGTATGTAGGTTTGGTTGGAAATAATAAAAACGGAGCACAAATGTTAATTTTATTTTAAAGGAGAGCTTGTTAGACTAGGTTGCTCAGTCAGGGTAGAGAAACTGGGAAGATGCAGCCTGTTGTGGTACAGGACTGTCTTCTACCTGTTCCCTGTGGAAAGGCAGTGGCAAATGGGAGGTCCCAAGGTTTGGAGCAAAACCAAAGCAGAAGTGGCAAAGGTGGCTCAAGACACCCTCCTCTGCCATCATTTTGCAGGCTTATTTCCCCAACAGGGAGTAGCAGGAATAGAATAGTTCGTCTGTGTCTTAGGTATTTCCATGACTTAAAGTTTTAATAACGGTGTATGTACACGGGAGTACCAGCACAAGAGTTCCTGAAGTGCACTCACCTTTCTGCTTCTCTGGTTTTACCCTTTAATGACAATTTTTAGTAAAGGGCAAAGCAGGAAGTACCTTTGTAAGCCTTTACAGGCTGTTTTTTCCCTGAAAGTGTCCAAAACCAAACAATGCCCAAGTGAAGGCAAGGCATTTGCCGGCACACAGCCCAGTTCAAATCAGTAAAACAAGAGCAATAGTTTTAAGTGTTAAAGAAGTAACTTGGAACAAGTTGCAAGAATGAGAAATAGAAAATAAACTGGAGATAATGAAATACAGTAAAAAGAAAAAATTGACATAAAAATATGATCAATATTTGTACCAAAATATGATCCTGCAGGACCACTATTCAAGAGGGAACCCTCTGGAACAACCTCTGCTGTCCCGTTTTCTCATTGTTTTATAAAGGTATGTTTAAGCAGTGGATAATTTCAGAAGCTTAAAAGAGGAAATAAAAGAGAGAAAGTAGAATGGCATTTTTAATTATAGTTAGTTGCAAATCAGACTTGGGCAAATGGATTGAGACTTATGTTGTGTTTAGTGAACTAGAAAAAAAGGGTAATATTAATATTCAACCTTTGTGGAAACAAAGCTGGTCAAACAGACCTGACTTCAGTCTTTGATGAGATTAAATGTGTGGTTGGTAAAGATAAATTGTGTTGAGACATAGGCTTTTAAAATCCTTGATTTATTAGGGCATAATATTCTAGTTAAAAAAAACCCAGTGCTATACCGTATCATTAGAAAGCACAATGGTGGGATTAACAGATAGCTATCAGATTAATACTGATCACCAAGGTAGTCATCAGTGGAGAATCTTCACAAATTCTGAGTTTTATTTTACTTAATTTGCCTTTGGATTGTGTGTGGAGCTGGTTGGTTAAATGGTGAAGTGAAGTAACTGTGACTGTATAAGCACTTCTGTAAGTACTCATCATGAAAGGGAAAATCTGTCCATTCCTCCTAATGGAAAACACAGATTTGTGGAGCCAGTTTTATTATTACAAGAGATTCTTAATACAATGGATTTTAAGATATATTAATTTATTACTGTGAGGGTGGTGAGAAGCTGGAACAGGCTGCTGAAAGAAGCGCTGAATGCTCCATCCCTGACAGTGTTCAAGGCCAGGTTGGACAGAGCTTTGGGAGACATGGTCTAGTGCGAGGTGTCCTTGTCCATGGCAGGGGGGTTGGAACTAGATGATCTTAAGGTCCTTTCCAACCCTAACTATTGTATGATTCTATGATTCAGTACTTAATAAATGATGATAGCCTCTCTGTGTAAATAATGTCACCAAGTTCTTGTGTTTGTCCATCCTTGAATATTTCCTCATACAAGGAGTTATGGAAAAAGTATTGCATGCTTTTGTCCTTGTCAATGGTGTCAAAACATGTAAAAAAGATTTTTGTGTTGAGACTAAATATACTCCTGTTGTATATGGCATTCCAATAGCATTTTGTCCAGGCAACTGATAACATTTTATTATTCAAGGAAAATGATATGACAGTATCCACCTGAAGAACATGATTAGTTATGGTCATTTACTCCCAGATTTTATTCATTGTGTCATGGTCCTAAAATTTGCAACAGAATTTATGTCTAAGACAAACAATTCACCAAAGCTCATCTTACCATCTGACCATTTTGGTATTATCCAGTCCTAGAACAGCTGTGTTTGTCAGAATAGAAAATAATTATGATTTCCCAGTGAAAATCTCTCCTTGAATATAATGTTGCTTTTTCAGTGGTGTTTTGGCATCAGATAAATGGCCTTACAGTCTATAAGAACAACATAAGGTGCCTTTATACATCTTTGATGATTTAGCACAGTACATTACAGGTTTATAGGCATAAATGCTGATTTTAAAAATACTAGCTCCTCTACGCTGTAAGTAAAGTTTTAAAAATAGTGTAAGTTTAATTTGTTTATTAAAATACATCCCAGTTTTATTGCTGAGTGTTAGCAACATGTTAACCTGTGGGTATGCCCTGCTCGATAAGCAAATATCAACTGGAAATTCTGCATTACGTTAGAAAGTAAAGAAGACAAATTAAATGACTGATTTTATTTTTTTTTAATAGTCTGTACTGTTAAAATCAAGTAGGAATAGTTATTTTGAGCTCATTTTAATGAATGCAATCCCTTACTTTTTAACAATTTATTATCAAGCTCAGGGAAACCACTCAGATCCAAATTCAGCCAAGTACATAGGTTGTTTGATTTTATGTGTTGTCCTGGGTTCAGCAGTAGCAGTCATTTTTCTCCTTCTTAGTAGCTGGTGCAGTGCTGTGGGTTTGACTTTCGGCCTGGGAACAGCACTGATAACACCGATGTTTTTAGTTGCTGCTCAGTGATGTTTGGTCTGACCAAGGACTTTCCGAGCCTCATGCTCTGCCAGGGAGGAGGGGAAGCCGGGAGGAAGCAGAGACAGGACACCTGACCCAAACTAGCCAAAG